>RJWM01001226.1:0-164022 GCA_004363535.1 Dasyprocta punctata
CACAGCCCTCTGCTAGGCTTTTCACTTCATTTCCTATTTCTTTTTTCTAGGCAAACACATATCTCTTTACAAACACTCCATTAATTCTGATGTTTGTCTCAGTGCTCTGGTGTGTTTGAAGGGTTTCTCTAAGGTCTGCTCACATTTCCTGATTGCTTACTATGCCCTATTTCTGTTTTCCTTCTGGGTCATCATTCTTGGAAAGCCATTCACTTCATCAATATTCTTGAACACTCCTTGGATTTGTGGGTGTACATTCAAGCAGAAAGAGAGACCCACCGACATAAACAGAATCTCATGTCTGTGCTTTGTCAAGAACCAGAGAAATTTATGGCAAACAGAGAAACAGGCTTAGATAGGCAAGCTGCTCCTTTCATCAAGGGGCTAATAGGACAAAACTCTTATAGTAAATATAGACATGCTCTGGTGAGAAGGAAGAGACAGGTCTTTGAGTATATGCAGGTTAGGCACTTATGTTTTATCACTCTAGAAGAGCATAAAGCCAGAAGCATTTTATGTGTGACTGAGAAGCCAACACCACCACACTATTTTAGTTCTCAGTGAAAGGTGGTATTCGGTGTTCATTCTGGTTTGCTGGCTGGTCATCATGGATACTCTTAGATGATCTTCAGTGATCCAGACTCTTCCACCAAGACTCATATCACAGGGTGAATTCTGTCTCAAAGCTGCTTTTATAGGTAAAGTTGTCCCTGCCTGGTACATAGTTCTGAGACTACGATGGTGAGTTTAAGTTCCTGGATACTCCCAGGCTTCAACTTCACTGTTCACCTTGTAACTGTTGTCGCTTGGTCACAGTATGGATTGATGTGGTGCAAAGAATGACTGCAAACTTTTCCCAACTCCTTTTACTATTTTTAGACGATCCTTGCCTGACTTATCTATACTGGTGGTGATTATAAAATGTTAATTTTATAATACTGTCATCCTTCCTACTGTCATTGTGTGGTATTCCCTGTTGCAGTCAGGGTTTGCAAGGAAAACAATGTAACACAGGACACATAATATATAGAATTATTTTATAATAGTTACCCAAATAGTCAAATACAAAAAAAGCACAGGAAATCTGTCCACACATTGAAAGACCCAAAGAATCCAGCTGAGGGCCTGGATCCCATGGCAATGTCCCACATGAATCCAGCTGAAGTCCTCCAGCCCATGACAATGCTTCATGCAAGTCTGTTTCATTTATCTGCACTGGGAAGGCCCAAAGGTCTGTGATAAAAGCTAGAAAGTCTGTGCCAGTGAGATGAAGGGTCTGTGACAATAGGCTGAGTGTTCTTCACTGGAGCCAGGAAGTGACCCTCAAAGTAAGGACCAGAGCTCCCCTGCAAAGTACCGTAGCCTCCTTAGCAACAGTGAGGTCCCGAGTTCCTCCAGCGATGAGAACAGTAGAGTTCATATCAGAAAGTCAGCATGACAAACTTCTCTAGGGTATTGAACAGCACACCATCTTTACCTTCAGAGCCAGGAAGTGATGCTCAAAGTAAGGACCAGAACTCCCCCGAAGTAACCTGCAGCCATTCTCAGCAACAACAAGGTCCTGAACTCTTAGGATGAGAACAACCAAGTTCATATCAGGACAGAAGCTCAACAAGTTCCTCCAGGAGAACCAATAGCAACAGGAGAACCAGCAAAATTACTTCTTCCTTATCAGTTCTCATTTTTATGCTGTTGGCAATGATCTTCAGCTGGGTCATCAACACCTAGCACCATGCTGATTCAGTTCAGCTGGAAGTTACAAGTTGACCACCAGCTGTCAAATCACCACATCCCTTGAATAGCAGGACATTGTATTTAAAGGATAATTTTTAAAATGTACATTATGAAGTATTAATATAGTCACGAAATTTGTTCCTCTATTTGCTATGTTTTATAAATAACTGAGAAGGTTGAGTGCAAGCGTGTATAGCTCTGGGCTCCTCATTCTTTATACCAGTCAAAGAACACACTAGATAATATTTATTCACATGTTGGTCACTTTCTATCCTATGTTCATCAACACTGGCTTTATTTGTGTCCTTACAGTACCAACTAAATTAATCTCTTAAAGTGCTTGTTATAATGTCTTTGAAGTACAGTGGGCAGTTATACATTTTTCAGTGTGTTACAGTTCAAAGAACCCTGGACCAGGAATTTAAGAGTTACAGATGCTGTTAAGTAGATTGTAATCCTTAATTTTCACACCTAAAAAATGTAGATGCTCATTTTTTAAACTTTTATTCCTAATATTGATTGACTGTTGAATTGTGTCCCTATGACCTGCCCTGAATGTTTTTGATAGATTTTAGATTACTTTTGTATTAGATGCTTTATTAATACTGGGACAAAATATTTGACACTCATAACTTAAAGGAGGAGAGGTTTAATTTGGCTTATGGTTTTGGGGGATTTTATCCATGGTTGGCCAGCTCCAAGACCAAAAAGGCCTGGTGGAAGGGTGAGCTGGAGTAAAGCTACTGACCTCATGGCAACCAGGAAACAGAGAGGGGGAAGGGAGGAGCCATGGACAAGGACACATCCCTCCAAGGCTCGTGCCCAGGAACCTGCCTCTGTAACTATGTCCTATTTCTGAACACAACTTTTGGGAGAAATTTTAAATCTAAACCATAACAACTTTTGAATAAAGATGTAACTATTTTAAGACATTAAAGAACATCTTTTATGTTCACATACATTCAGAAACTTTGCCTTAAAGGGATAGGCTTTAGCATAGGAACAAAATCTGACATTTTCATTGTTATTGTCATCACCATTGACATCAATATGATCATGAAGAATTGGCCCATTTTATATGCTAAACATGATGGCAAAGCTATTGTAAATTTTCTTGTGTGATTATAAAATCAGAGGTACTAACATTGCTTAAATTTCATAAAAGAGAAAAATTAAGATGAGAATTTTCCCAAGCATACAAACTAGGAAATGATAAAATCTGGTTCTCAAAATCAATTTGGTCTGATTGCAAAGTATATTCTTTCTACATTATTCTGTATCCACTCCTTTATGGACAATAAATGAGAAAAATTATTGAATTTTATGAGGGACATTATCAAGTGTAACAGGAGAACATTATGTGGATAGTTTCCTCTATATTCTTATATTTTCACAGTGTGTATTTGAAACCATCCTTAAAATTTTACCTCCTTTCAATGAAATAGTCCTAAGATAATAAATGTTGCCAAAATTGGGATTTCAAACTTTACCTCTTTCCTCTGAATGTTTCTTTGCTTTAATCCTTTTTATTATGAGCCACTGTTGCTCTGTTCTTCATTTTTATGTTTATAAATTGAATATTCCAGTGACTCAGTTCATTTCAGAAATTTTTTTGGTACTGGGAATTGAATTCAGTACCTCATGCTTACCAGGTGGGTGCTATATCACTGAGCCATATTCCCATCCCCCATTTTAGAAATATTGACTCACAGTAATAGGCACATAAATCGTCTAAGATCTGTGCTGGCATCCTGAATTAAAAGGGAATATTTGGAGTAAGGGATATTTGCCAATTTTTTTTCTGCCAAACTTTTGACAATAGAAGCCATGATTTTTATTCTGAGTTTTATTTCTTTATCAAATCATGGAATCTGTTCTTTCTTCATAGTGTCACTTAAAGGAAAAAAACAAACAAAGCAAAACCAAATACCAGAAAACTCTCCTATATTTGTCTAGGGATCTTAAACTCTTTTCCATCTTCCTTTTTCTACTCCAGTCTCTGTTTTGAGGTGATTTACTTGGATTTTGGGGGAATAGAAGAATTTGAATATATTCTACTACTTGTATATTTGTTTAATGTGCTTCCATATATTTCTCTATAAACTTGAGTTGTACATTTAAAAATTAAATCTTTTATTTTCCACTGTTTGAGGTAGGAAATTTTTTAAGTGAATATTTATGGTGACAATCATTTTAATGCTGTCATAGGAAAATGTCAAAAGACATTGAATGTAGGTATGGTTAGTCATATATTCGCATTAAGTGACTGTTAATCTGTTGTCTTTCTTATCTGGCATTTTACACTCATGCTGATGAGAAACATAGTTGTAGTGACAAAGTTAAATTTTGGTCTCTGTATTTATGTATATATATCGCAGGCTGGCCTTAGATTCTTGATGTTCCCCCTACCTCAACCTCATTAAGCACACACCATCACATCTTACCTGAGCAAATATACAATATATATATTTTACTTGCCTTTAAATGTTCATGTTAGCTCCATGAGGTTGACTTAGTTGTCTGCTTATTACAGAGAAGTAACAATAGGTGCAGTGTACACAAGTCTCAAGTATCCAACAGCAGCATTTATTGGGCATAGCCTATGGAAGCAGGGTGGGGGAGGGAGGCCATGCATTAGATGAGATGTCTTTCCTTCATGTAAGGACAAAGCAGGGATAGTTTCTAAGAAAGACATTAAGATGAAGGACAATCCATGTTGTGCCTTTTTCAATTCTATCTACATCATATTTTGGTACTAAAAAGACGAGACAAGGTAAAATAGCTAATCTAGGAAGACTATTCTCTGTTTACCACATACTTAACTTTTATAAAGTATATCTTAAGTATTCCTCCCATAAAAACTCTATGTAGCTTGTGGTACCTCAATTTTACAGCTGGTCAGGCAGTAGAATATATACAAAATTTCATAATTTTTAAGTTTACAATTTTCAGACACATATTTCACCATCTAAGTAGAAGGCAAATCTTAGAGTGAGACACTCAGAATGATTTTGATGAGCTTTTAGATCCAGTGACTCCAAATTTTATTCACCTGGCTACTTAATTTGTTTTCTTATATTAGTTTAAGATCTTGGGACTCAGTTTAAATTATGTCTTTGCCATGTAATCAAGATTACAGTGTGGATTACTTGATTTCAGAGTGAAAAAAAGGAGGACAAAGTTAGAATGAAATTCAATTTATGGCCCTTCAAATAGAGGGCGTAGGAAAATAATTCAGGGGTGAGCTAGTTTCCTTCTTCAATTTCCTTTCCACATTATACCTAATAATTTTCTGCATTATGAAGGGGAGCTTTCAAATTTCTACGTAAGCTAAGCAAAATGTAAAGCAGGAGAGGACTAATGTTCATTATGGAACACCTAAAACACGCACATCCCACTTTAACCAATTTAGAGATTAAAGTAATGGAAGCTTGGAAGTGATTCATTTTTCTATACTGAAACATCACTTATTGTTTTTCACCTGCTGCTTTCAGGACAGCTGCTACCCTTGTATATTTTTATATTTTCCACAGCTCTTTTACCAGCGAGTCAGCCAACCAGTCAGCTATTTTTCTGGCTTCCTTTTTTCTTCCTTTTTCCATTATTTTTCATCTTGAGGAGATAAGCCTTTGGAGAGGAAAAACCTCTAACCTTGAACTGGCCAAATGGCCCATGGATGGATAATTCTGTCAATTATTTTCTTAATGGAGCCCAGTGCAGTTTTTATGTGTCTTCTGAAAGCCGCATCCTCAATTCCTTATCCCTCACCCAGAGAGAAAGCAATGTATCTCCTGCTTCAGACCTTGACCAGAGGTAGCCTTTCTTTTTTTTGATTGATCATAATTTATACTAACAAGATGCAAGCAAATGGGTAGAAAGGAGGTAAATTGGGGTTTAATGAGAGTGATCCTTTATCATTCCCCATGGCTGTCAAGTTCTGTGTCAGCAGCAATGAAATAAGCTCTTCAGAACTCGTACACAAAACAGCAAATAACCTTTTTAGTAGATGTTCTTTATTATGAGCAGCCATAGCTGAGCCCTGCATGACCGCATACGTGTTCTCATAGGCAGTTATTTGGAAATCGCAGCAGGGGTTTGTGGCAGATTTTAAGTGAAGGATGGCAGCACAGATGGGGAATTCCTATTGCTGGGCAAATTTGCCTGCATGTGTCCTCAAATCAGAGAGGCCACTAACAAGTAGCAGGATGAACTTAAGGAGAGACTGCACACAGTGTAATTAGCTTAATCAGGTCATGGTGTGGAGGGGGACAGAAATGAGGAAATTATTCAGTGTAAGTGGCTTGCAGAACATCAAAGGGTAGACACCTGTCCTTAAAAACAACTGAAGTGAGAGCAAGAATAGATGCCCTGGCTATTCAACTGGAGTGGGATAGACTAAGACTCTAGAAGAATCTTTTAACTGATGAGTGTGAAGGCTTTAGAATGGGTGGCAGAAGACAGATACTGGGACTACATCTCTCACAGTCTGAAGAAAGAGATGTCTCACCTGTGATGAGAAGTTTTGCAATGTTCTCACAAGACTTTTTTCTCTCCAGGTGTGGTGGCACATGCCAGAGGCTGAGGCAGGAGAATCATTGCGAATTCGAGACCAGCCTGCACTAAAATGTGAGTTCAAGGCCAGCCTAAACTGCATAGTGAGACCTTGTCTCAAAAACTAGGGCTGGGCACTTAACTTAGTGGTGTAAGCGTCTGCCTGGCAGGTTTGAGGTTGTGAGTTCGATCCCTGGTACCAAAAAAAAAATAAAAGAAAAAAAGTTTTTTTTTCTATCTCAGGCACCAAGATATGTTTGTGATAAAAGGATACAGCAAAATAGGCCATATGTTTTTTCTGCTTCTGATTCCATTACACAGAAGGGGACAAAGATAGGGAAGGAGAGAAGAAAAAGAAAGTTCAAGAATTAATAGATAATGGAAATCACAGTATGTGGAAATATTCTAGTGAGGAACAGACTTTGAGCAGTGCTCTAAAACTTCAGTGAACATTGAATCATGAGGAAGACTTGCTAAATTTCGGATTCCAATTTACTAGTTCTGATGTGTGGCTGATGTTCATTTATGTCTAATCTCTGGGTGATGCCAGTGCTGTTGACCTGAGAACCAGATTAAGCTTGGTAACAATAAGAGATACAAGTGAAATACTGGTTAAACCAACATCAAAAAGTCTAAAGGAAAAAAAATAAAGTAAAAAATAGAAATTTTCAGACCAAGTGTGATCACACACTTGAGAAAGTTACCCATGGGAAACTGACACTCAAGAAACAAAAGAGATTTACTTTGAAAGTTGCGTGGGTCAGTCAGCTCAGGCTATTTGAGATGCTGGCTGGCCTTGATTCCTTTATTCTCTTTCCTTTTATACCCCTGTATGAGTTCACAAGGTCAGGGGGTTACCATGAATACTGCCTTTTTGCAGCACTATCATTGCTTTGGAATGTTGCAAGACCTTCTTACACTTCTGGTTAACTGACACACAGAATGTGGGTACCGAACAGTTCAGCTGCCTTGAGAACCTGTTTGCTCCCCTTTCTGTAGTGTTTGTGGCCAATTAAGGGAAAGGAGGAGGCCTTTTGGGAATTTGGACAAAGTTCACTCACTGCTTAAAGTCTAGCTGCTAGCTAAGCATCTAAGCTATAACCCATAGTCCATAAATTAAGTTTCCAAGATTAGGGTTTGGGGCACTTCAAACATAAAAGGGCAAAGAAAAGAAAGCAAATAGTGGGAGTTACAAATGCCCTCACAAGGGCAGGAATGTTTTGAGGCTGAAGGTCAGTATTTACTACAAGTCTGTCTGTCACACTCTTTCTTAAAGTCAGGACATGGCTGAGAATATAGAAATTGCCAGCTGAATGAGTATCTGCTTTTGTAAACAATTGGGAAAACCATTTCATTTTAATTCTCTTTTCTCACAATTTATTTAATACAAAAAAAATACATGACTCAAGGAAGCAAGCTGATTTGCTATACCCCAGTGGTGTCTTAGAAAAGAATACAGGGGACAGACCCATAACAGCTCACGTGATTCATGAATACTATGATCCTCAGTTTGGAAGAAATAATATAATATGGTGGTAAGAGCAAGGACTTTTTAACCTTTGGTATGGTGTCCATCCTTCATATTTACAAAAAAGATGATGTTCAGTTCCTTAACCTCTGTGAATTTCAGTTTCCTTATCCTCAAAATGTGATAATTGTGTCACGTCTAGTCTTATAGTCTTATTTGACATTAAATTAAGTACTTCACATACATTAGTCAGTGTGGGACTTGTGTTACAGAATGTGTATATTCTATTTTTTTTAATAAAAGAAGACAATTTATTTGAAGGTGGGAAATGGGGAAAAAAGAGGGGCGAGAACGGACATGGTAGGACAGCTACTCTGGACAACTAGGGAATATTTGAAAGTGAATAATTCCAAATGTGCTTATTCTAATTGTGATTATTAGTTGAATTAGAAGTGACATGAAATTATTTGGTTTTTCTTAGAGAAGATCTAGACTTCTTTGGTAAGCCGTTACAAAGACAAAATAATTGTCATAGGAGTACTTGGAGGATGCTCATCCCAGCTCACTTGTTGCATTATGGAAAGCTAATCTAAGACAGTAGAAATTAAAGGATATAGCTTAAAAGCCTATAAGAAATCAGACACAAAAAACCCAGAGGAAATGAACAAACATTACTCAGCACTTGCATCAGTGGTAGGATTTGAAGCTGGGATGTTTCCCAAGAGACTACCTAGAGAAGTCTGAATTAATTAATCTGGGCCCCAAGTTAGTACAAGACTCTTGGCCTTGTGGACAATGACTAAGGCTGACCCTTCCAAGACCTCTGTATTTTCTTCCAAAGACAAGGATTGCTCTAAGCCTCAAAGAGACATCTGAATTTCAGCCTATTTCTGCCCAGCTGCTGTGCATTTTCACCCCACTTGCCTGCTAGCATACAGATTGTGTGTGTAGCAAAGGCAGGAATTACAGGTCTAGTCAGAGGTTACCCAGACAGAATGGTTTAGTACGAAGACCTCACTGGTTTAGCTAATCCATCTTTGTTAATAAAGGTCAATTTTTTTTTTCTGCTGGTGACAACTTGCTCACTCAACATCGTTTGTCCTGACAAAGAACTGGTGTGAGAGAGTTTTGGAGAAGGAAAAAGACTTTCATCAACCTCACTTGAGAAGGAAAAGGTACCATAAATCATAACCATAAAGCTGCATAAATCATTTTCAGTGATCAATATCTGCATCCTCAATCTGCCCAGCAACTGTTGGTGTGGTATCCGTCTCCATGCCATCTTCATAATATTTTATTGAATCTCCTGTCCAGCCCTTGCCATGTTATACTGGCTGCTCAAAGACAAGAAAGCAAGCCTTCTAATGTCTTCACGGAGGCTTCCCCTGATGCTGTTAAACTGGATAATCCATCTTCGTAAGTGTAAAAGGCAGGGCTGCCCCTTGTCCTTGTTCACATCCTTCCACATCACGCTCTTCTTCACTGTAATCATCTGAGTCTTCACCCTCAGGATCTGGAGGCAAGTCCTGACATCCGCACATTGCAGGGAGCATCACCTCCAGTGCTGAGGTATTGCTAAGCACCCATCTAAATTCAGTACTAGGCTCAGCATCATTATCATTGCCTTCCTCTTTTTCATCAGCAAGAGAGACTTCTATTTCTTCTCTAAATTTAGCATTTGCCATCACATACAGATGCTCACATGGATAGGCATTTAGTTCCCTGAACACAGCATGTGGACTGACGGTAGGGTATTCCTGTGAGAATCCTAATTTGGAGCCATCTAACCAAGACAGCCGACTCTCAGCCCTGGAAAGTGTGCCTGGTGCTGAGGTCTGTCCAGATTGGCTTTTGTATCTGGCTACTGTATTCGAGCTTCTTGGGTGACGCTGGCAGCGGACAGCTTCTGAGGAGGTTCATTGTGATTGTGAGCACCCATCCACAGGTGGAGGAGTGAGAAATGTGATGAAATTCTAAAGGAACCATTTGAGCTCACAAATCACCTATTTAGAATCATGTTTAAGAGCGTGTGCGCTGGCCTTATTTACTCTCTAACTTCACCTTGAAAATTTTTATGACATGTTATTCTGTGAGCTGAGGGTTACTTGGCAGAATAAAAGTGAGTAAGGTTGAATTGCAAAGGTAAAATTAGAGGAATAAACAATAATGGGCAAACTGAAAAGGGACAGTATTCCATGTCGCATACGCATTTATGTGAAATAATAAGGGATATTTTTGTTTTTATTCTTAGTATCCAACAAAAGAGCTCACGTGTCTATGTGTGGCAGGGTAGACATTGAAATCAATTCACATTAACATATAAAGGTTACTCAAAGAACCAAGATATGTCTTCACATTATTAAGGTAAATTTAGTGCACTGGCCCCAAGTATAGTTAAACAACAGATCTAAGAATACTTTCCTGTATACGAGGAAGAAGACAAGACAGCTGCACTGAACAGAATTTTAGACTCTGAAATCAGTCTAATTTAAAGTTTCAATTTGGCCACTTAACAGTTAGTTGACATTTATTTCGCTATTTAACTGCTGTGAGATTTCGTTTCTTATCCATAGACTAGAAATATGCATTATTATACATAACTTATAACTATTGCAAGCATTTAGTCATAACATTGTTAAAGAGTGGGAAGAAGCAAGAAGTAGATACTTTAGGAAGATAGCTGCCATGGAAAACAGAAATATTTATCTGAAGCCCATTCTTCATGTTGGTTAGAAAGATTGGACTGCTGGGGTGTTGGTTGATAAAATGAATGTCAACTTTCTTGCTAGCTCTCCAAGTCAGAAGCTATGGAAGCTGCACTGACTAATTGTGGTGTAAGGAACTTCTTTCCTTGGGAAATGGGATTAAGGTCCAAAGACTAGAGATGATAACAACCACTAATTGGAGATCTTGGTAATAGTTAAAACCAGGAAAAGGCAATTGATGTAGTGGTTATCTAAAAAAGCAAAGCATGTCCCTAAAGTGCTGGCAAATTTGTGGCCTGTGTGTGGTGAGATTCCCTCCGAGGAGCTTCACTTTGAACATTCATGGTAACTCAGAATCCTGCCCCCAAATGACTCCATTCTGAGAAAGATCCATGAGAACCCCATAGAATGGCTCTTTCACTGCCCTTGTCTCTACTTGTCTCAGCTAAAAATCTGTCGCTGTCTCTGTCTCTATCTCTGTCTCTGTCTCTGTCTCTGTCTGTATGTCTTTCTCTATTGCTCTCTCCTTCTCTCTCTGTGGACCAGCTTTTACTGCTACTGAAACAACGCAATCATAGAAAAAGACTGACTCTTAAATGAAAAATGTTTGTAATTTAAGTTTAGCTTTACAGAATATGGCTCTCAAGAAATCTCTAACTTCTAACAAAAGTTAATGAATTACAAGACAGACAAAGAAAGTGTAGTCCTTTGGTCCGGTCACCATCGGCCGGAAGGGCACAGTCACAGGAGAGACTAGGAGAGCCCTACTGTGGGTGTGGGAACCGCTTAGCACTCGGCGGACATCGTAAACAACACAAGAGGACCAGCCTGCCAGTGTCCACCGCCGGGCAGAGGACTACCTGTGATCTCCTCGGAACCTTTCCCATTTCTCAGTCTTATCCACTTTATGCAGGGCAAGGTGGTTGTGCTGCGGAGAATTCTACTCCAAAGACCCAGGAGAAAGGAATATGTTTTTTTTCTTGCTTTTCAGGAAGACAGGATGGTAGAGACCCTCCTACCACTGATTCTGTACTTTTGTTTTATGTGTGAAATATTGTATTTAAATTTGCATTTTTTTATTTCCTTAGAAATACAGAGACAGAGACAGAGAGAAAGAGAGAGAGAGAGAGAGAGAGAGAGAGACAGAGAGAGAGAGAGAGAGACAGAGAGACAGAGAGAGAGAGAGAGAGAGGGAGAGGCAGATCTTCCTTTGTATACTCTTCTGTTAGGGAATCATATGCTAAGAACTCATCCGGCTTTCCTATTACTTCAACACAAATGTTATGCTGATCCATTTTTCTTTCTTCCCATAATTTCTTCATTCAAGGTTAATTAACTTTTCCCTAGAGGAGAGCGGAGACAGTAATGTTTCTCTGCATGTTAAAAGAAGCTGTCAGCTGTCAATCTCTGCACTCTTTTCCTTCGCATCCATTTGAAGGCTAAATTGTACTGTTATGTTTACAGAAGCACCTGTATGAATCTGAATATTTCAATACTGGAGAATCATATTGATGAATTTTCAAAATGTGGTAATTTGTTCTTACAAATCACCATACTAGGGTAACGAAAAAATAACTGTTTATGACAAGGAATGAGTGTAACAGATGCTAAAGAAACAACAGTTACTGTTTGTCTTTTTCCTGACTCTGTAGTCCTCTCCTGTAACTTAAAACCTTTCTCATCCTGCAGCTCATAGTGATGTCACGAGGCTGTGTCATTAGGAGAAGGCAATGGCACAACTCCTGTGACTCATATGGTTTAATAAGTCATGTCTCACAGTCTATGTTAAAAGAATTCTGAAATCTTGTATGTACTCAGATGGAAAATTTTTGTCTTGATTAATGCAGCCCATCATCAACATAGAATTGTGACCATGTACAAGTCATAAAATGTCCCAACTAGACACTTAAAATCAGACAAAGTTACACACAATATTTCAAAACCTGTATTAGAAATCAGATGTTATGCAGCCTGCATGCTATATAGCTGTCAAGCGTATCTCACATACCAGCATTAAATTATGCAGAGTGTAGCTAAAAAGTATCTTCATGTACCTGTTCAGGTCATCAGTCATGGAGTGAAACTCCATGTTTACTAACTAGCAAGCACAAGGCGCCCTTCCTCTCAGTCTTCGCAACAGCCACTGAATAGGTACATCTACAGGTATCTTTATTCTTCCCAACGATTTTGAGGAGCTGCTGTGATTAATCATAAAAATCAACCTTTGAGATCATCAGTAAATTGTCAGAAAGATAAATACTAACTCCATAAACACCAAGCTACTGTGAAGTGATAAATACCTTTGATCACTATGTTTTGAGGATTAGCTTTTGGAAAACAGCAGTGCGAGTGGGGAAAGCATATAGACATTTTCAAATTCTTTTGAATTGTGGATATTTAGCCCTTTAAAAATGTCAAAAAAGAGAGCTGCACAGATACATACTGTAGAACATCTGGTTGTAATTGAATGCTCTGTTTGTTTCTTTACACTCACATACCCTACTTCACTGCAGATGAGTATTTTATAGAACTCATTTGCAATTATATTTCATTATGAGTCTCATTTATTTTTTGCTATTATTTATATTTTATTTAAAGAGCTAAAAATAACCCAGAAAAATCAAAATATGAGTATGGTTGTCACTTTTTTTCTCTACTAAGAAAATATTTACAGAATGTGAGCCAAGTTGGTTTTTTTTTTATTAATATTTGCTTTGCAAGACTCCCTTCTGTATTCCAACATTAGTGGCAAAATTTTATGTCCACTTTTCAATCTATTCCATGTAAACTCAAACAGAGATGGTCAATGGTTCACCTTAGTGAGCTCAGGTCATATAAATAAGTCTTCGAATTCAGACATTATTATAATTAGAATATTTTAGAGATAAAGCCAAAGTATGAGCATTGACTGGCTTCTACTGCAGTTCTTAAGATAAGACCTATTTAGAAATCAAAGAGCACTATGTCTAAATCCCATCGCAGTACTCAGCCTTAGCTACACTACTATTTAATCTAAAGATAGTGAGTTTCAGAAATAAGGCATCAGGTGACAGCAGATGTGCCCGTTTTTTTTTTTATTTGGAAGGTTTCATATTAAAGAAGTAGAGGGGTGTATAGATTCCCAGAAAGAAAACACCTAAAATTTCTAGCTGTTAACTGTAACTGCAAATAGAATATAAAGATGTAATAAACTATAATGGAGTAAAAGGAACAAGGGCTTCAGACTCCCAAAGACTTGCTTAAATCCTGTGCCCTCGCTTCTCTGTGTTCTCAGGCGGAGCATGATGACTAACGTTGCTGAGCTGATTTTCTCACTGGTGAAGTGGAAAACTAAGAAAATGCACACAGCTGACTCATGAGATGGGCATGGTGCCAATATGCAGATGGGACACTAGAGACTAGATCTCATCTTCTACAGTGTGGGGAATACTGATCTAGTTATGAGATGACTAGTTATTCCTTCTGGAGGCAAAGGGCAACGATGTAGTATCTGGAGAAGACGTAGAAGGCTTTCATTGCAGAATGTTGACATTTGGTATTAAATTTTAAGATGACCTTGAATCAATCAACGTTTTTAATTCATAACCCATGAATCAGATTTGATGAAGTAATTAGCATTAGATGGTTTAATTGGATGGGAAGAGACATAACGTGTTTTTAATTTAAAAATTTTTGTTTGAAGTATTGGGGAGTGAACCCTGAAAGTACTGAGCAACAGCTCCAGCCCTTTTTGTTTTGTAAATTTTGAGACAAGGTCCCACAAAACTGCCTGGACTGACCTTCAACTTTCTGTCCTTCTGCCTCAGCTTCCCAAGTTCCTGGAATCAAAACTGTGTGCCGCAACACCCTGTTTGCTACTATATTTTGATAATCTTATATTTATCTTTGAAACGTGCTAGTTCTTTTTTGAGACAAAAATGTGACCTTGTGAAAAGGAAAGATTTCTGTTGCTAGTCCTTGAAAGTACTACCTTTTGGTATGAGATATAGGATACACTAACAAGTTTTTCTAAGCCTTAGTTATTTCCCTAAAAGTGAGGATAAAGGTTACAATCTTAAAAATCTGATACTTTTTAGGACATCATGATCTTTTTGTGAAACGATTTTTCCTTGTACTAGTCTTATAAAATTGATACTTCTTGGGACATTATGAATTTTGTAGATGATTTTTCCCTGTTCTGAAAACACTCTACCACTGGATGTTTTTCTTCCATTTCTTTTATGTTGTAGCCACATTCTTCCTATTGTCTCTCTTCCTCATGAGATACACTATCCTTGAGGACAGGGCACATGCTTTGTTCAACATGTTCCACTGGTGCTTGTACACAGTAGGTGAATAAAAGTAACTTTAAGATAGGGAAGAAGGAATTTAAGAATGTACTTGTTGAATGTCTTAAATTCTTGCATTATTTCATTTTAGAAAGTGCCCCTTAAATGACAGGTATGAAACTTAGCCAAAAATATAGTGAATTTCTGATCTCAGCTCTTTTTATTGAAAACATTTTGTCTTCAAAGATGCTATTTTTGCTGTGGTTTTGGGTAATAGTATTTTTCTTATCTCGTTGCTTAGAAAAGTTGTAAGGATCTGAGAGGGTGGAGCCCGCCTCTTTGTCTAGATAAGTTCAGACAAAGGGCCAAAAGAGAAAGTAAGAATTAGTTTATAGGTGATGTGGCTTCTTCAAGAACCTGTCTTAGAGTATCTTGTTTTTTCCAGGAGTGTGGAGAATTATATCAGTGATAGGAAAAACCCAGGTGTGCTTTGGAGCAGTACCAAAGATGGGTTATATTTTTTGTTATTGTTGTTCTTTATTTCTTTTGTAGAAATTATTTTGTTTAATTGCTTGCTTGATTTTCTTGGAACGTTTTTCGTAACCCTATTTTCTTTGGATGTTAAAATAAACTCTTTGGGAGAAAAAAAAAATCCAACTCAAATTTTCTTTAAGGCTGATATTTCCTAACCTTATTTCTGTAAGCCTACATGACTGCAGTTACTTTCTTTATCTCAAAATGTGCTTAAAGTTTTTCAGATTTGATTCAGAAATGAATGTCACACACATCTTACTTTACTTCGTTTTGTTTTTCTCGGAGAGGAAGATATGTTATCAAGTTAAATTGCTCTGGCAAGACTTCAAACAGTGAAAGCAGCTCACTAACAGTAAACTTGGAAAACAATTTGGTGCTAGCCTTGGTCCTGAAACACGGTTACTTGGGAACAAGAGAAAGATCTAAGAGTATTGCAGGGAGGACAAGTCTTTTGTAAACTATGAAGTTAAGTTCAATTTCAACTTCTGTGTACTGAATTACACCACAAATGATTATGTTTCCTCCCTCACCCTTCTACTTACTCTGTATTTGCTTGAAAGCATCTATGACTATGTCTCTTGTATCTAGATTATACCTGTGGATGACTATTTTCTCAATATTTATGTTTTTAAATATTTGCTTAAATTATGGGTATTCTACTTGTAATGACTATCACAAACTAATAGGAGTAGAAGAGAACAATATTTGTGGCTGAGTATTCATCAGACCACTATATAGACATGTTTTTTTTTAAACATCTTCAATGATTGATGATGACACAAGTATTATTCTGTATTCTCCATTCTATAACACAAAATTTATGATTCAAAGAAATTAAGTAATATTTTTCATGGTCACAGATTTGTCCCTGGTTGAGCTTTGATTTAGTCTGACATCTCCCAGTTTTAAAATACTGCACTATATGTTCATAATAAGCTATACCAAATAACTTTAAAAATAAAGTAAAATAAATACTAAACAAGGCTGGGGATTTAGCTCAGCTGTAAATTGCCTGTCTGGCAAGTGCAAGCTCATGAGTTCGATCCCCAGTACCAACAAATAAACAAACGAACAAACACTAAACACTTTAAGAGGAAGTGGAGACAATAAAGCAGATTTAATATAGATAGTTGCATTTATCAAACTGTATCTTTAGTGCCTGGCATAGTGTTTTTTATAGTTGAAACTTTTTTGTTGAGTGTAAGTTCTTACTGAAAGTATCAATAGAATAGAGCTGTCAAGGATGTGTGTGCATGTTTGCGTGTGTGAGTGTGAGTGTGTGTGTGTGTGTGTGTAGGATGTGCATGTGTGGGTATATCACATGTAGAAAGTAAGAATTTGAGATTGGCTTTAAAGAATGGCACTACTTGAATAGGAATTAAGTTAAGAGAAATTAGTTTCTCACATATGAGAATGGAATGATCTAAGACATCAAGGCGGGAAACATGAGAGTTTTTAAATCATGATGATTCAAGTCTGAGTTAATCAAATCAATGAAAGGCAGAGAAAAACTTTAATGTTAGAATTTTCGATTTCCCTATTGGTGTATAAATAGAACAATTCATTTAGGATTAGAATCATCCTACCCTACATAAAACTGCCCCATCCAAGGAGTGTCATGGGTAACCTAGCTCTGAGGATTTCTTATACCCATTGTTCTCACTAGAGAACTTTTGTGTAACCTGGGGTAGCCACATGAAATGGTCAAACATGAGTAAGTAATTTCTTTGAAGTGCATGTTCATCTTCAAAATGCCAATGTATTTTACTGTTATCTATGTTTGATTTTAGTATAAAACTATTTTCCAAGATTATCAAGCAAAATAACATCACAAGAAAATGGACTGTGTTTGGCTGTGACTTTAAGTGTTTTGTGATAAACTGCCTTCAGCACTAAAGACCTACACTCATTTTATGAGTTGAGGAAGCCAAACTAATGCCATTTTCACAAGTATCTCACATCTTGAATGTAAGAATTTCTTAGGAACACATTACAGGAAGGTTCATTTCTATTTTTTAATTAGTGCCTTGTCCTTTTTCATTTCTTTGAAATTCTCTAATTACCAAGGTTTCTTTTTCCCTAGAGTTAATCTTTCATCAGATGATCCTGATGCTTTGGGTAATTCTCCTCATGTTTATACTATATTAACTATTTTCAAATCATGAAAATATAAAAGAGAAAAGGATGATAGTCTCAAAGTACTGAAAAGATGGAGTTGTGGATTGGGCCTATCCTAACTGACTTCCTGAAAACAGTTTTTCTCCAGAGTTGCTAATTGCCTTTTATTAAAATAAGTATTTTACAACATTAGAAGTTTTTCTAAGGTGTAGCCACTCTGGTATCATGAGGTATTGTTAAAATGCCCCAACTAGAAATCTCTCCATAAGCCCAAGAGAGATGAAATGACCACAACAGACATTCCTTTTAGAGTTCATAAGGAATGTTTTTGTGTCTTGAATTCTTTCTAAAACCTAAGGAAATTTGCTTTATTTGCATGTTGAAGAGTAGCATAAATCCAGGGTTTGTGGCGATTGCCATATGTTTCTTCAATTAGCATCTATATTAACACACAGGTTTCCTACACTGCAAGCCAGAACTTTTGCAGACTAACCAGATTACCAATAAGCAAATGATTTTGTGGTGTTTTTGTCACTATTAACACTTATGTTTCCTGTGCTCTGTCATTCTTCTGTTAAGTATCAGTTAGAGATAAATTAAAGAAATTTAAACTATAGTTGCTTTTCTTAAAATGACCCCTTAGTCAAATTAGGGAGATAAGATGTGTAAGTAATATTACATGTTTTACCAAATTGCTTTAAAAATCTGTTCCATAATTACCATAATAAGGTGTTACAAGAAAGTCTCCTAACAGATGGGTGATGGATAAGTGGATTATTACAAAGAAACAAGGACCAGAAGGGTGTGAATAGAGTAAGGGGCTTCCAACCCTGAGGAATGGTGTTTCAACTCCCAACCAGTCTAAGAGTATGTATGTGCAACCTCATTCCAGAAAGATGATGAAGCTTGTTTCATTCTTCATTTGTTTTCTCTGTGTAGCTCTTACATGCTGGAAACAGGGCAAACACGCAAAGTATTAGTTACTCAGCCTATTAAGAATTAGTGATAGTCTGGATTAAGAGTCCATTAGACTTTTCGTTGTATCACTGACCATGTGTAAAAGAGACAACTAAACAACCTCCTTTGGAACCGACTTAAGGGATACAGCATCTTAAGGAGTTGGTGAGAATCTATTTTCATTTTAAAAATCTGTCTGGATTAATGTCATCACATCTGAAGACATCACATCTGAATCTCTAACACTGATTAGTCACAGTGCAGACCTGTGTTTCTGCTTGTCTGATATTGTCCCTAAACAACTCAAAACTGAGAAAAAATATTTTCCTTTCTAATCTACTCTTTCAAAAACCTCCTCTTTCTGGTGTACTCTTCACTGAGGTGAATAGGATCCTCTCCATCTCTATATAAATTTTGGAGTCCAGGAGAAACTTAATCCTCAGATAGCTAAAACCAATGAATGAAACAAAACAGAAATTCTCTCCTGAGCCAGGAATATTTAAATCTATCATATTGCCTTTTTCATGGGCATTTTTGTATTACCACAGATATGGAAATGACTTTATATATATAAGTAGATTCTATATCTTTCAGATGAATTTATATTTGAAAATTCTGACGTGCAGAAGAGCTCATGGAAGGGAAATGAGAGGTATATAATAGAGACACTACGACTTCAGTGATGTATCACCAAATATAAGCAGGCATCTATTTAGTAATCACATCCTTGGGTGGCAAAGGTATGTCCCACAACACTTACATTTCCTCCGCATCTTTTATTCTTATAAATATTCCTCAAATCTCCTGTGTCTTGGAGGAGATAAATTAAGCACAATTAAAATAGAATCATTACCCTTAAAAAAACTCTTTGATTTAATTGGGAAGAAGACATATATAAGGTGAATATTTAATGTTACAGAGTAGGTATTTAGTAAAAATAAGTGGATAAAGGTATAAATTAATGAATGCATGCATTGTGTGAAGGGAAACCTCTAAAAATAGATGTGCTCACATGCACCATCAGAACAGCTGCCTGCCAAACAAAAAAGGCCATGTGCTACCTTGAAGCTGTGGATTTGGCAAGTAACACAGCAGACTCCAGAATAATTTCTGACAAATTCTAGACTACTTCATTGATACTCTCATTATGACTTTCAAAGCATTAGCAGGGTGCCTTAACTGTATAAACTCTTTGAAATCATAAAAGCAAATTCCAAACTTAGGGTTTGAAGAAGTATCATAAACTTGAACCCTATTTTTAATAGAACCAAAAAAAAAAAAAAAAAAAACCACATTCAGCTTTTCTTGTGTTTGGAGTGGGATCATACTGTACATGTCTTCAGGTTTGAATTACCAACATTGCCTACTGCCACAAACATCGTAAGAATCTTGAGAAATGGACTGTGGGGCTTTCTAAGCTTAATTTACCTCACAATATGCTTTCCACACTGTGATGTAACTAACTTCAAAGAGAATCTTTGTTGGATTCTACATTAAACTGCTCTCCTTATTTTAATAATTAGACTTGTCAACTTTCATCATAGTATACATTTATATACAATATCATAACTAGGTAGATAATATATATCTACAGGGATGTACATTTTTAAATTAACAAGTATAGGGGAAGAATGGCATTATGGCTCTGGAGTTTTTCCTCTAGGGGTTGTTTCAAAAATCACTGACCTCACCAAGTGTAGTGGTGCACATATACAATTTCAGCAATCAGAAGGCTGAGGCAGGAGGTTCAGTGCAAATTTGAGACCAGCTTGAGCTCCACAGTGAGATCAAGGTTAACCAGAATGACATAGCGAGATCCCATCTCAAAAGTAAATAAATATGTAAATAGAAATAAAAATTGAAGAAAACAAAAAATAATCACTAGTGCACAGGCTTTCAGAGTTTATTCTGCTGCTATAATGGGGAACTATGCTTAAAAGTCTGACTATGAGACCATTAGGCTGGTCATGTTTGGCCGAAGTGGTGAGGCTGACCAATGAGTGAGCAGTTTCTGAGGTTGGGTTACTTCGCAGGAAAGGGAAGCTCCACTCTGCTGAAGGTCACACCTGCGTTTATAGGGAATCTGTCCTATTTGGTCCATCTCCTTTTTTTTTTTTTTTTTTTTTTTTTTACTCTGCACTCTTTTTGCTGGTACTAAATTTGAAGCAATAAATCATGAACTTGTGATAAGGTCAGCCTGTTCTGCACTTTGGATATAATAGAAATAGAATTAAAATTTTACTCAAAATCCTGAAGAAGCTCATTATGAAGAAGCTAGTTAATTAGGATATAAATGAGAGAAACTGTATAGGAGAAGGGGACATCTGCAGATAACATATGCTAATCTTTTTACAAGGAAATGATTCTTTGCAATTAGGAGGAAATTCTTATTAAAAATTAATGATATCCTAGAACGGGTATGAATTGATAGGAATTGAGTGTAGGTGTCCAGTTGAAGCGCATTTTTGGAGTTGACTCAACATGGAACGCTAACCCTCTTTCAATTTCTCCATATCCTTTGAATGTTAAGAAAGATATTTAAGAAATCAGCATACATTCTTGAACATAGAAGGATGACATTCAATATCCTTCAATAGGTGAGAAACTCTGATGATTTCTAAACAGAAGACAAACAAAATGAGATTAATTGAAAAGGAAAAGCTTTGTGGAATTGAGGGCTGTGAAACAGAGAGCTGTTTCAGGAGAAGATGGGGATTTTTCTTAAGTCTTCTATGACTGGCACATGATCCATAAGATGAAATTGGATATTAAGCCTCAATTTATGTAATTTTTCTAAGTCTCATAGTAACAGAAATGAATATCAAATGCAGTAGTGTCTTATCTCTACATCTCTAAGTTAACTCCCTTCTATGTGTCTATTTCCTTAGTATTTCTCATTGGTGCCTTACAGTTTTAAAAAGTTTCATTAATTTCCCAGATAAACTAAACGTGAATATTGGATAAGTGAGTCTAGTGGAACTATCTTTTATAAGAGACTCCTCTTAAAGCTCAAATTTTTTTCTTCTTTTCCTCCTATTATTTAGTGAAGAGCTAGTTAAAGATTATTAGGCCTTCTAAAATTCTCTAATCAAGGAAATAAATTAGTTTTCATTCTGAATTAATTCATTACTATAAATGTTTGGATGATACTGTCATATTATAACCTCAAATCACTGGTGGAAAAATACTATTTTTGTGAGCATTTATTTGTATCTGTGTTTTTTATCCTAGCCATTTGCCGTGATCATTGGCTTCACAGGTACAATGTGTGATCTAAACTAACTTGACATGAAAATCAGTCTGAAACATACTTGTTATTGTTCTGCCAGTAGCACAGTATTTAAGAAATTGATTCCATGTATTTAGTTTTAGAGGGTAAAATAAGCACTAACTTACCAAAAGAATCAACACCCAAAGTTTAGAGATGAAAGAACTCTACCGGACTTCCCTGGCCTGAAGAAATTTAGCATATGAAAAGCAGATGTACAAAGCTGGTGCTTCAGTCATAATTACCAGTTCTCAAAAAAATTTTCTGATCTATAATGGAGTTAAACTGGGAGGCTCTTTAAATGACAACTTCAGATTTTAAGGGTAAATTAAGACGGACTGTAGTTCATTGTCAAGAAGAGGATCCAAGGAATTTTAGAAAGAAAAGTGTTGAGTTAAAATGAAATAAATGGTTGAAAGCTATAAATTTTGGACAAGGATATGATGTTTTAAAAATGATTCATAAACATCAGGGTAGGTAAATGCCTTTGACTCAACTCTTCAACATATCCACTGACCAAAAAAAATGGGTTAAGCACAAGATATATTTTATATCAATAGATGAGAAAATGATAAAGTTTGGAGATTTGATTGGTGTTCAACACGATTTGATTACAGGATTAAATGATACCATCAATGCACTTTCTGTATCTAGGGACAACTCTTTCTTTCTTTCTTTTCTTTTTTTTTTTTTTTTTTTTTTCTCTGTTTATCAGAAATTTTCTCATGATGGCATTGTGTGGGTCATTAGCAATAGGTCAAAGCTACATTATCATGGGATAAATCCAAAAGGAAAGAATATCCTGTTTTATTTGTGGTATACTAGCCAACATCTGAAATTAGCTCTAGTTGCCCATATATGATTTCCATTACAAACTTCAACCAGTTTTTATGTCTAGAGGGAGGAACTGTGCTGACTGGTGTATTTCCCATGGCCCTCTCTGAAGCTGGGGCAAAAGAGGTGATCTGAGAATTCAAGGATGAAACTTACAGAAAATGCATCAAATGCCTACTATAGTTTGTATACGCCAAAGTTCTGCTTAAAGTATGAGCTGTCAGGAAATAAGGTGATACACAGGGCAGGCTTAGGGACAGACCCCATTGTCCTTCCACTGGAAGTGGAATGGGATTTTGACCTCGCTATGAGGCAGAGTTAGGACATATAAACAAGTCCTAGTCCCAGATCTCATATGGTGACACTTCCAGTTACTGGTGGGCAGCTGAGTGAGGACTGTACACATGAATTTTCACTCCCACCTGCAAATCACACATAGGTCTCAGGCACTGACTCAACCCTAATGCAACCCCAGAGTGTAGATGAAAGATGACATCAATCTGGGAGAGGGTTGGAAAGAGAAAAGGTGATTTTTCTTGTGTCACAAGACGAAAATAAGTAGAACAATGTTCAATCTGCAGGTTTACTAAATGAGCTGAGATATAGTTTAAAAATTATCAGATGCAAGTCAACACACTAAGGAAGAATGTGATTGTTTACTAATATAAAATAAATGAGGCTGCCAGTTCCCATTTCAGCTACAATACATAATTGACTTTCTATCTTAACCCTGCAATACAAATAGAGGATCCATTTGAGGTTTCAGAGTGGGATTGTATGAGTTCAGGAGATCAACCTAGAAAGACAAGCAGTTGCAAAAACGTCTCTGACTTTCAAAATACCCCCCACCGACTTGTTTGCAGCTTTTTGTAGAGATTTTGAGGTTCTTAGCTGCTGTCTCAAATGACATGTTCTTCCTTTGCTCAGTTGTCATTCACTTCTGAAAACGTAACCCACACATTATCAACCCCAAATCTAAGGTGAGACCAAGGGGACTCTTCTTGTTAAAAATAGAACTACAATTTGTGAAATCACATTCTTAGTTTATTTGTAATTCCTATATAATGTATTTATTGCCATGTCCTCACATTTCTTTGTATTTATTCATATTGTCCTTTCCTTAGCTGGGAAAGTCCCTTTGCCCTCCATCCACTCATATCTGAAATTCTGTCTTAGATTACGATTCTCAGTCCCATGTCCATCTCATCTATCCTTGAAAACTTTGAATACTTAGGAACTGAATTATTTACAATAATACTCCATTATATATTTGCAATTGTGCTACTTTTTTGAGTTCTTTATATATCTAGGGTCTTAGCCTTCAGATCACGCTATCCTGAATTCCCCATTGTACCCAGCACTACTTGACACCTTTTACTTGAGTTACTTTCATTTCTGCCTCATCACTGTAACAATTTCTTGAACTTTAAACTGTGCCCCATCAGTAACTCCTTAACACAAATGTTCAGTACATACAAAGCATCAGTATACATCAGTACCATCTACAATACTTGTTTAAAAGGCAGACTCTGAGGCCCCAACGCAAGAGATGTGATTCGGCACATTTTGGGTGAATTCAGAAATTAATACCACATAAAATAGACATTATAATCTATTTTTCCAATCTATATTTCCAGCTCTAAAACTTATTTAGGTGCACACATTTGAATATGTTGCTATATAATTATCTCTAGTTACTTACCTGATTATTTTTTATGATATGCTTGTAGTTACAAACATAAATGACATACCACTTTTAATTCTTTATCAGAGGAATAAACTTGTTTAATTTCTACTATGATATATAGTTTGGTGAAACACACTATGCATTTATCATTCAAACATCTTTATACCTGGGGCACGGTGGTTCCCTCCTGTAATCCCAGCACTCTGGAGGCTGAGGCAGGAGGATCGCCGCCAGTGTGAGCACATCCTAGGCTACAGAAGGAGTTCAAGGACAGCTGGGATTATGTAGTGAGACTGTGTCTCAAAAGCAAACCAACAATAACAACAGAAAAATCCATATATTTAGTACTAGCATGTACAACTAAACTCGTATGTAGGCTACAGTGAATTATAGAAATGATTCTTGTGGTATAGCATCTAAACAATTTAAATGAAAAAGCAAGGAAAATGAAATAAGAAGAGAATAATATAATCATATCTTATGGTTTAATAGACATAATACAAGAAGATTAATACACATCAAAATGTAGGAAAATAAGTTGTATTTCATTGCTGATTTTTATTTTATTTTACTTTATTTTCATTTTAAAAATGATAAAATGGATTAAAATCAATCAAAACAAATGAGTGTGACATACACAGGCCTTCAAAACATTATGAAATCAACAATAGTTACCATAATGCCTTTTGATGTCTTCAAAATAGTTGCAGATAACTTTGGGCATAGTAAAAATCAAACAGAACAGAATAGAATAGAAACAATAAAAACAAAACAATGAATGCAATGAAGGATTTCAAAACAAGCAAATATGAAATTCAAAATTGCTTACATAATGTATCTTGCTATCCTTGAAATAGCTTCTTCTGCCATCAGATTTAACATAATCAAGCAAAACAAAAGACAATAAAACCTAACACAACAAAACAATGGAAATGATACAATACCCCAAAACAAGACCATAGGAAATCAACGATGGCTACAACCCTCAGCAGGAGATCCCCACTAGATGCCACACTGGGTACCAATATCCTCTGAACTATGAGCAGACCACTGGCCCTAGACCTGCTATGTTAGTGAAACAACTAAGCACCACAAGCATTCAATTGCATTTCACCTCAATAGTTATCATCACAGCCTGTGTTTGTCCATATAAACCAGTCACCTACGGGGGTCGGGGAGTTGGGGGGGTCATCGGTACTTCTTGTTTGCCAGCCCATGTGCCAGAAGGGGCTGGGGTCTGGCTGTTCCCAGCCCAGTGGCAACCCATGCATGACACTGGTTCACAGACTCAGCTTGTTTGCTGGTGTGGATGTTGTTCTCTCTCCCTGCAATCCGTGAATGCTCGTTGCTGACTTTTAAAAAAATGTATTTTGTGATTTTGAAAAATGTAATAGAAAACTGAATTCTGAGTATCACTTCTACAAGATGCTTCAACCACTTCTGTTTATAGAACTTTAAGGCACCAGAAAGTGTTGTCTAAAAAAAAACACCTGTTTCTATAGCTCTCCAACCTGCCTGAATTTCATGCAGCTGCACGATCCCTGAATTATCTTTTGTAAGATACAGGATAAAAACAGTTCACACTTGGAAAAGGAGAGAGCAGAGAGAGATGATTATAAAGGTATGAAGAGCATGGGAATTTAGCTTCCTGGTTTGGGGACACAGACCTGACTCAGATGTTTGGAACAGGTGAACTGTTTAGATTGACATTCTTTCTGGTTGGAGCAAAGTCAGTCACTTCACTCAGGCATATGATCATTGGTTCATGAGATTTTTATTGGGATTTGAACATTAGCTAAGAGTTCAGCCAGTTATTGGTTTATTTCAGAAAATTATTCCCTGGTTATCAATTCTTTAATATTTGGGATGCGTTCCTCATATCCCACCAGCCTAAACCAGAATCCAAGCTGAGCATGAAACCGAGTCATACTGGTGCTCTGCACAAGCTCCACGCGAGGAGATTCGTTGGAGGGTAAAAGTGGACAGCACCTGCAGGCAACTCAGTGAACGACTAGTGTTGGGATGTGAGTCTGTCCTAATCCACAGTCAAGTAGAATATGCATATTGCAGAGTTCAGGGTGTGGGATTTCAGGGACATATGGATCAGATTGGAAATAACCATGCCATACAATGAGAGGGGCCCTACAATGAGAGGAACCCTACACTACAGGTTGGGAGACCAAAATTCTAGTTTTTGACTTGTAAGAATATCAATGGGCAGCACTCGGGAGGCTGGGTAGGCGGAGCGTTGTGAGTTCGAGGCCCACTTGGGCTACAACGCAAGCGCAAGTCCGGCCTGAGCTACACCGTGCAACCCTGCCTCAAAAAACCAGGGCCGGGAGTTTGGCTCAGCAGCTTACACGCCTGTCAGGCAGGTGCAAGGTTGTGAGTTCAATCCCCGGTGCCACAAAACAAAACAAAACAAAACAAAACAAAAGAATATCAATGGAAATTACTTAAATATTGTGATATTACTAGGAACTTGGATAAAATTTGTTGTAATCATCTAATTTTCCCTGAAATGCTATAATATGGATTCTGTCTCATGGTTTGTATTTCTTAAATATAAGCCACCAAATCTAAAATAAATAAATAAATAATAAATAAAAAATTAAAAACCATGAAAAAAATTGCCTATGTTGATATATAGTGAGTGACAAAGTTTGGATTTAAAGTAGAACCATTTACTCCAGCCAAATCAAACCATTATATCTATTCATCCTATTCTAGCTTATGCTGGGGGGTGGTAGGTTTATCTCTATACACATCAAATATGCACATGTGTGGTTGTATCATTGCCTTTCTATTCCTTAGTTTGGCTTAAGCCGCATACGAAATTCCTTTCAAAGGTATGTGAACTTTCCCAAGGTGGTCATGGAAGAAAGGTGCCAGCAAAGGCTGGGAAGAAATATGATGCTAAAGGGGGTTTCTGTTCACTGACTCTTGCTGTGTGGAATGTAGGCACAGAAGTGCAATTTCTCAATTTTCAGGGCAAGACATGTGCCCTCAGTTTAATTGATATATTGTGACTATTAGTTATTAACTTAAATTAAAACAACCATAAAAACTGAGTCTGTTGAGGCAAGAAAATATTCCTTGAGCCTGCTGGCTTGAGACAAATCAAAAATATTTGGGAAAAATTGAATCTGTACCGAACATGTAGCACCGACTTTTTTCCTTGTCATTTTTCCCTATTCAATACAGTACATAAAAATTTGCATAGCATTTACATGATATTATATATTCTAAGTAAGCTAGAGGTGAATTAATGTATAAAGAAGAATGTGCACAGTCTATATACAAGTATTATGCCTATTTGCATGAGAGAATAAAGCATTAGAAAGGTTGGTATCTTTGGGGGTTCGTGGAATCAATCCTCCAGAGATGCTGAGGATTGGTTTTATAGTTACAGTAATAATTGCTATGTGTTGAATGTTTGTGTTCACTCCAAAACTCATTTTAAAATGTAATCACTAGTGCAACAATAGTAAGTGGTAGGGTCTCAAAGTGAGAAATCCATGAAGACTCTGCCCTCATAAATGCACTAGTGCCTTACGATCAGTTTGAGGAGGTGAGTTCATTCCTCCTGTCACGTGATGATAATGTGTCCTCCCCTCCAGTGGATGATGCCACCTTAGAAGCAGAGTTGAGCCCTTTAGAGGCCCTCACTCTGCTGACAGAAGAGCACATTTTGCAAGAGATATGACTTCTTAGAGAAGTGGTGGCCAACCTACGGTACAAATGCCACAGTGGGATGTTTGCATCATAGCGACCTCTAAAAGGTTCACCATCATCATCCTAGGACCTTAATTACCTTGATTCTGAGCTCTTCTCCCAATTCCTTGTATACCTATGCCTGGACCATCAAAAATCTTAGATGTTCACAATAAAGTCCGCGGCATTGAATTTGAGTAGTTAGTAAGGTGGTTGAGAGTACAGAAATCATTCAGATGAAAAAAAAAAAAAAAAGACATGAGTATTCTTCTTTAGGAGGTGACAGGTACATTCAAGTGAGCATGCTTAAGCATCTTGGTCTTCTCTTGCCACATTAAAGACAGTACACTAGGTCAGCATAAAATTCCAAACGTGGTTCAGGAATCAAAACAGAAAATGCTTATCTAGAACTGTAGCAGTATGAATATATTTGGTGGAGATTTGAACATAAGCTCGAGTTTTGGGAATTTGCAATTAGATAAGCAGTATATTAGCCTACAGAAAAGAAGACTTGGAAAAGAATTGTGATTTCAAACACAAAGATGAATATAAGATAAAATGAAGTGTTAATATTTTTCTGCACGTCCAAAATTTTAACTTGCATTGGTAAGTGAGGAATATAAGAGACATTTTGTTTGGGAAAAAGAAATGACTACTCTAGTTCTTATGTAGGTAGAAATACTTCAAGAGGCATTTTGATTTCAATGCTATTTAAGTATTCATATGGAGGTTACAGAAATACTAAGCAACAAATTTCACAAGGAATTTGAGCAATAAAATTTAGGGTGAGTTGAAGATAGTGGTGTACATCTCGACTGCCCACCTGAATCTAAGTAAAGATTGTTAAAGATGTAATAAACATGGTATCTACTCCATTAAGCATTTGTCAGAGAATGAAAACCATGTAATTCTTTTTAGACCCTAGGGCCTGGCACACGCTAGGCAAGTGCTCTACCATTGAACTACATTTCCAGTTTCCCCAACCTTGTGTTTTAAAATTTGACACACGATCTCCCTAAATTTTCTAACCTGGCTTTGAACTTGTGTTGTACCTGCCTCAACCTCCCCGGTAGCTAGGGCACAGGTGTGCATCACCACACCTGACAAAAACATATGCTGCTTATCAACTATTCCAGGTGATTTTGTTGCTTCTTCCAGTCAGTAGAAACACTGGAATGGGTTTTGTTAAACTTCACACTCCTAGGATAAAACAAAAGGGAAAAAAATCATTAGGATCTGTAAGCAAATGCTTTGTTCCAGACCCTGACATTTTCATTATGTTTATTTCATTTTGTTATACTTACACATTTCTATTTTATAAATAATGAAAAGGGAGCTTCAATAAGTTAAATACATTGTAAAACTATGAAACTATGGGTTAACTAAAGAAGCAGAAATTTGATTTGGTTTTCTACCAACCTCTTAGCCCATGTTCTTACAGTCCACTTTTTGTACCTTTAGTGTGTTTTTTGAAACAGGTGTCTGACCAGGCACAAGTACCATCAGGAATAGATTAATACCTGTTTCAGATGTTCAAGCACAAGCCTCTATATTTTGCCTTCTTTTGAGCAGAAAACTAGTGGCTACCACCTTAGATGTGAGCATGCAGTGGTGTTTGTGAGTAGATGAATAAATTAAATCAAGGAACATAAGCAAGGAGAGGAGGAAATAAGGCAGGAACAAAAACAAAAACTGTTCCCTAAACAGAATACTATTTATCTGATTAAGGCTCTGGGCACCTACTCACATGTAATGAATGCTATCCTTGGAGCTACGCAGAGCTCCAGTGAATATGAATAAACAAGCCTAGTAACATAAATACAGGCGGAAGAAAGTGGAACAGTGCTTGCAGTGTTAAGCATTTCAACTTTCAATGTCTCTATAGCTGCAGCAAGGCAGACCAAAATTTTTCTCACTTTCATTTATTACTTTTCACAGGAAAGGATAATGAAAATTAGAATTTCTATTCATAATATGGAGGCTGAATTTTGTTAAGTAAAAATGGTCTTCAAATTCTAAAGATTGGCCTAAACTCAATTATGTATTTATTTATTTTTTTCTCTAAAGAAGTGTTATTGGTCTATGTTTGTAGTGCATAATGATTACTTTCATTGAGTGGAGTTAGTACATGTGCATCACATTTCTTAGATCTTTTAACAGAAATGCTTGAAGATGCTATAAGGAAGGGCAAGTAATGTGCATAATACCTTGAAGAGTTGCTTAACTATGAGTAATTAAATATGCTCGCACTTGCTCAGGCTGATTTTACATTGAAATCTGACATATTGCCTATAAAGGACCCAAGAAGGCTGGGGATTTGCAAGTAGGGAAAGCTAGTGATTTTAACTTTGACTAAAGAACCTTGTCAGCACCTACAAATGCTGTAAATATACCAGTTTTAAAAACACACTAAGAAGGAAGAACTGGCAAATTTGCAGATGTCAGTATTACAATGAAATAATAATATCTACATGGAAAGAATACACACTTCTAAAATTTGCCCCTCCCATTAGTTGTTAGGTAAAAGACAATAAACTTCAAATCCACTGAGTAAAAGTCATCATAGTTTGCATAATGGTCGTCATTGCTTATAACAATCCCTTTCCAAGTTAACTAAAGTGACTAAGGTTCTTTTTGTCATGGAAGAGAAAGATACAGCAGCCAGAGTTGAAGACTTCTACATGTGTAGTGTAAAGTCAGATATCAACTGGGCATTTAATCCCATCAGTTCTCCATTGATACACTAGCAACTTACATAGCTTCCATTGTCTATGAAAGAAATTTTAAATTTTCCAAGTTCCACACTCAGAAATTTTACCTAGGGATGCATTTACATAGAGTTGGATAAAGCATTTGGATTATTTGTTATTTAAAGTCACTAATCAATACATGTCAACTATTATCTCATTTTTATGACCTCTAACTTAACAAAAATCAATGTGGAGCACATAGTCTGCATTTTCACTATATATCGTTGTTTAATCCTTGCATAATGGAATAACTCCGTCATATGTCCTCAAATGCCTAATTGGAATCAAGCACTTACGCCATGAACAAACCTCATCATGACACACTGCAGAACAAAAGTGTGGAATCCTGAGTTAGTGAGAATTTATTTTGATGATTCATACGTTTCCTTTCTAAATTGCTTTGTCACTTACACTGAGATTATGTTTTAGAATTCAAATAAATATGCCATCCAGTGTATCTACAAATCAGCAAGTAGAACCACTTGGAATTTGTGAATTTAGTATCTTCTTGAATTTTCCATAGGATCATCAGAATACCCTAGGGGCAGCGACTTATGCTTGCATAAAGAGCAGCTTAATTATTCTTGTACAAAAAAGGGTAGGCTTCCACATTCTCTGTTATAGAGACAAACAGTAAGACAAGAACAATATTGGAAGTGGTTCAAATCAGGGAAGAAGTGAAGAAAAGAATGAGGAAGGGTTGAAATGTGGGAGTCAAGTTGCAACTGGCAATCAAAATCCGGGTTTCATTAAAGTATGTGCCCAAAAATGGCACTGGTAATTGGCAAGAAGTCCTGTGGAGCCTTGAGATGGACACAGCTGTGTACGTGAAGAATGAGATTCATGAAAATGACTTGCTGCAATGAACAACTTTGACTGGAATCTGGAAAAATTGTGTATCTATGTCAATATATAGTTACATGTTACATTTACGTTGGTATGAATATATGTATATATACGTGTGATTGAATATGTTGCATATTTCATATATTATGAATAATTTCAATGTATTATGAGGAAGAATTAAAAATGGAGGGAAAAAAATCACAAAACCAAACTTAAATCTGAAACCATTGCCTCAGGATTAAATGTAGTATTTTAAACTGAGGTTTTAATGATCTTTCTTGAGAAGAAAATGTGCTAAACTAATGTGGTGCTGTTTTGATATTCCAAACGCAAAAACTGAAACATATCCTACATTCAGATTTGTTGCTCTTGGAAAAATAGAATTCAAGATCACAATAAGGCCTTCACTTTCCATTATGAATTTGACTAGAGTTAACCGTGATGTTCACCTCAAGTGTTGCATTCTTAGTGGAAGTTTTTTTCATAATAAATGACCACTTAGCACTTTTTTAGTTTCCTTATTTTTAAAACTTTTTAAAATTTGTATTAATACATAATGATTACACTCATTGTGGGGTATTGGTGCATGTACCTGACACATCTCAATTCTTTTTAAGTCCTCTTGGCATTTTTGGAGAAAAGTTCTGTGTACAATTCTTTGAGGAAGACTGAGCTTATAAATATATGAAAAAACTGGAATCAAAATTAGCTATGCCTGACACGAGCCAAGGCTTGGCTGGATCACAGTTGTTTAGGTCCAAAAAACTGGTAGGATGCTTGGATTAACAGCTTTTCGTTTTAGTCTGAGCTCAGATGGTTGGCAATATATTCCTTCTAGCCACTGAGAGAATAACCTTCAGGGAGCCAAGAAATATCATCTCTGATGCCCCCCTTTTTTTCCCTATGGCTATGTATTCTTGTTTGCTATAGCAGGGCACTGGTGTATCCAAAATTCACAAAAGGAAATTTGCATTTACTGAACAGCTAAAGTGGCCTAGATGCTGGTATTAGGAATTTAAAAGTGAGGAACACTTAGGCTCTGACTGCACAGTTTCCACAGCTTTCCGAGAGGAGACAGAGAGACGCATATCAGCATGCTACTGATAAGAGCTGCTATAAAATGTATGTCATGGGCATGGTGGGAAAAAAGTGGAGGGATTCTATTGGCCTGGGATGAGGCAATGGCAGTCAGCAAAATATCTTTGGGAATGTGTCGTCGGCTTATAAAAAATGAATAAGAATTTATGAAATTAACAAAAAATAAGAACATTAATAACAATAGACAATATTTATGCTTGCCAGGCTTACATTCATGTACTTACCACTCTCAATCACCCTATGGATTAGCTATTATTACTGTGTCAATTTTATAGATAAGAAACTTAGGGGTGGATAAGTGATCAATACAGTGGCTGAGCCTCTCCTGTTTCAAAGCAATCTGATTTTTACCAAGTCCCATACGTAAGACTAGAAGGAAAAGGAATTGAGGTAAAGGCGAAAAATTAGAATTGTTTTTTATATTTATGTAGTATAGATATGTTATAAAATAGAGAAAATGGGAAAATAACTATGCTCAAAAAATAATATGCCTGCTTTCTGTTCTATAACAAAATGTCTCAGATAATTAACTTAGCAAAGGTCTGTTTTCAGTTTTGAAAGTTCCAGTCCATTGTCCATTGGCCTTATTTTTCTGGGGTGGTAGTGAGGCAGACATCATGGCGGGAGTGCATGGCAGAGCAAAAACATCTAGCATCACAAGCCAGGGAGTAAGGAGAGGAGAGAGCGAGGGTCCCACAGTCACCTTCAGCAGCAACCCCCCAGTGACCAGAGGACCTCTCAACATGTTCTTCCTCTTAAAGACTCCACTACTTCTCAATAGTTCCACCCCAGCACTAAGTTTTAACAAATGGGTCTTTGGTGATATTCAATATCCAATTTATAGCAGGTAGGGAGGGAGCTACATCAATCAAGAAATTTCCAAGCTGTGCTACAGAGTATAATTTTACTTGGAAAGCAATAAAGTATAATTGAATAACTTTCATCAGTAGATAGTTGCATTTGCATATTACAACTTCTAGTTCCAATTCAAGAAAGGTTCATGCTACAAGTTTCAAAGAAGTCAGTATTCTAAGATGAACCTGAAAAACACTGATAATACGATGGTGAGAGGCATTTGGGCAAAGGTACTTCCTCTCTTCAGTACTTTCCCTAGAAATTTTAAAGCCACAGATTATTGGATCTGGCCACTAACTCTGAGTGTCTTTGCAGAGACATCTGATTCTGCTGGTAGTGAAAGGCTGAGGAAGGAAGTTGAGAACAAAGGTCATCTCTCAACTCAGGTTGGCATTACTAATAAGGGGTCACAATTTTGATTTAAAACAATGTTTCCCCTATCCATGTTTCTTCTCTCTACAATGCGAAGAAAGACTGAGACTGTTAAGTCCATGTAAAGTCTGACTTTTGTTAATGCATAGATTAAAATATAAGCACCTTGTTTTTCTGTATTGGAAAACTTTCCAATTTGATGCATTACAATACTTATTAGGAATGTTAAATATTGATATTGTGGAGAATATAGAATATAGAGTTTTTGTTTGTGAGGAAACTCTGACATCCTCCTAATTTTAATTAATGCCATTGGGCTCAGAGTCATACCATCCACCCAATAATAATGAAGTTATGATTAGCGTACAGTCAGCTTTCCTGGAAACAGAGCAAGAGAAAATAATTCTATGCAAGAAACCGATTGAAATCTAAAACCACAAATGCCCATCAATTGAGGAATGGATAAAAAAGACATGATATTTTTATACAATAGAGTACTACTCAGCTATAAAGATGGATCAACTTGAGGTTTTTATAGGTAAATGGATGCAAATTGAGACCATACTCATAAGTGAAACAAATCAGACTCACATGTGTAAATACCGTATTGTCTCCCCAGTATAAGAATCTGAGAGAGTAAACAAGATCCATATCTACAATAGATATTGTAAAAGGATAGACTGCTGCTCAAAGGGAAAAAACAACTGGAGTAGGGGAAAGGAGAAAAAGAAGGCAGGGAAAAGGAAAAAGATATAAATTTGTGTATATATACATAAGATAGCTAAGATGATTATACTACTAATTCTATTAGTTCATAGAAAAGAACAGTTAATACTCATACGATTTGATCAGTTTTGCATGTCTGTATCTGGTAATCTAAGCTAGTCTTTTGTACATAACAATATACAATATAACAACCATCGTTAAATTCCTATCATCTTGTTTTGAATGCCTATGCTGTTATTGTTTTTGGTGTTTTGTTGTTGTAGTAGTTGTTGTTTGTTTATCTCTTTTTTTGTTTTTCTTTTATGTATTTGTTTCTCTTTAAAATAAAATTAAACAAAAAGAAATGTGAACCCAGATGAAACGTATGAGAGTGTAAGGAAAAAATTTTTAAGTGGGGAAAGAAGTGTAAACAAAAATATGGGTTGAGATGAAGTCTAAAATCTTTTTGATCCTACAAGGAATTTTGGAGGACAAATAGCAGCACAACGTTGTGCCCTTAAAAATGATTTTTGTTTCAATCTATCCACAGGTCATTGGCCATATGGAAAAATGAAAAGAAAATGAAAACAAATAGAATACTTCTACTATATGGTTATTTAAGAATTAAAAAGTGTAAGGTAGCATTCCTTGAGAGTAATCATTTGATACTAACTGGTAGAATCAGTAGATCCTTTAAGGTTTTGATACACTGAACTTTGTCAATAAAGTCTTAAGTTTTGTATGGGTGACAAATAATAGTATATTTGCATCTCCAAGAATGAATGCTTTTCTTCTTACCTTTTTGATATTTCTGGGATAGTAGTAGCCAAGGGAGGCTCTGAGAATCACAAAATTTTGGAAATTTGCCATGAACTTCTGCATGTATTCTTTGCAGAAGAAAGTATTGAAGAAATTGTCCTATTTGAAAGCTCAGTTGAAATTTTCACTGAAAAATTTCACAATGAAAACAGAAACCTCTTCATAAACAACTTATCAGTACATTGGTTGCAAACCCCAGTGGGCTTTGGCCAGTTGTGAATAAATTTCAAGAACTACTGACAGAAGTTGCTGTAATTCAGGTGTTATTTCATCTATCTATCTATCTATCTATCTATCTATCTATCTATCTATCTTCCAAACTTGAAACACTTTGCTCTAATTGTGACTGTCTTTCCTCATTAAAGAAGCAACCAAACCAAACCAGACCAAACCAAAACAAACTGAACTAAAACAAAACCAAACAAAAGGAATGCACTGGAAGTCAGTTTGAGATATAGTAGCTGAGGAAAAATATCTATTTGTCCTAAAAACTTGAGATTAGGTGGCATAGATGAATCCATATTTGAATCTGACAGAAATTTCCACTCATCTCAGATAATTTAGAGTCGGCAGAGGAAGCTGTTGAGGTGTCAAGGAAACTGAGTCCTTCATCTCAAGTTCTTGAGTTTTCTTCTATCAATCACTGGACAAAATTCTTCCTCTGCTTTCCCAGTGCTTCGGTGCCTCCTCCTTATCACCTTACTGCTTCACTCCTATTTGAAACATCACCTGAAGAGAGGATCACATTCTCAAAAGTCATAAACTGCTTACTGTTTAGAGTGATGTCAATTGTAAAAGGTGTGATCACGCAGACAGCCTGAAAGTTTTCATATTAATATACAATTTTTGGAAGTTACGTGAAGCACTCAGGAATTTCCAGTGTGCCATAGAGTATCATTTTACTTGGAAAGCAATGAAGTGCCCCTAAATAGTTTTCATCAGTAGAAAGTCACATTCACATCTTATAGCATTCTCTTCCTCTAATAAGGAAGATTCTGAACAGCATCTAAACACAAAGCCGAGCAGTGATAAGAAGCTGTGGGGAGAGGGAACGTCGCAGTGATCAGTTACTCACTGAAATTGTTTCATCTAAGGGAAGGAGGATAATGTGATAAGATCTAAATTGTTTGGGAAGTGATTGGATTGTGGATCATGAGGGTGCCTTACTCATAACTGGGTTCACCCGTGGATGAGATCACGGCGTGGGGCCTGGGAGGAAGAGGGACACTGGCGGCCTGGCTTGGAAGGTGCCTGTCCCGGTTCCTTCTCTCTCTGCTTTCCAGCGGCCTTGAGGTGAGAGCTCTCTTCTGCTAGGCCCTGCATTTGCTGGAAACCCTGAGCTAACATAAACTTCTCTCCTTTTAGTTGCAGATGTTGGGCTGGGGATTTAGCTCAGTGGCATAAATGCCTGCCTGGCAAGCACAAGATCATGAGTTCAATCCCCAGTACAAAAATAAAATAAAATAAAATAAATAAATAAATTGCTGGTGTTGAATATTGTGTCACAGAATTGGGGAGGTGATTAATATGCTAGATTTGATTTTTAAGTACGTTTTTGTGTCTCCTGGGGAAAATGGACGAAACTGGAACAAGTTTAGTTTGGTAGGTAGTTTACTGGGCTCCAGAAGCCTAAGCAAGAATTCTTGGGTCTTGAATGTTGTTTCATTCATGCCACAAATGTTTACTGACTGCTTACTCGCTCCATGGAAGGCTCTATGCTAAATGATAGCGGTAGAAAAAGGTAGATAGACCTGAATGTTGTATTTGGAAAACTTGAAAGTAGATTTGGAAGTAGTGAGAATACACAAATTCCAGAGTCTAGTCTGAAATTTCTTATCATTGAATTATCTCAATGACGGGAACCAAACTTTTATTATCATTTTCTTCCCATGTGCAGTTCACGTAATGCAAAATAGCACATCATCAAATCTTTCCCAGTAAACAAACTCTGTTTAAGGGGATTTATTTTTTCATTTCATTCTTTATCTTTATTCACATGACCTTTCAAAGTGACTCAATATCTAGGTGTCTCTCTCACTGACTGGTGTGTAGGGTGTAAAATATTTCAGGAGGAGAAAGGATTCAAAACGGGCTGAAAGGCTGAAGATTTTATGCTCTAAATCTCTGTACTAGTAAAATAAGGCATTATTCAATAGGCTTTTGTTTTTCTTGCCATATATTCATTAAAATAGAAAGATCATGGGCAGTTGGGCAAAGGATACTGAATAGGCGGGAGGAACCCTGAATCCATTCTTAACTCTTGAACTTAGTTTGTGACCTTAGGCCAAGAATTTGTTCTTTCTGAACTCATATATAAAAGGGACAATTTTATTTAGTTAATTAAGTTTAGCTACTTAAAGGACAAGAAAATGTTCTTAGACTTGGTGAAGATTTATGAATAGAAAGAAAAATGCAATCTTTCATTTTCAGGAATGTTCTATTTTCTCATTTCTCTATCAATACAAAGGTTGTAGTTATTTAAAAAAATAATTACATTGTGCACTTATACTTTGTGTGCACATTTCTACCCTATGCTTTAGCAAAAGACCATTTACTTTAAGGACATAAACACAAATAAAAGCACTTGAGTATTTCATTTTCTTTTGGACAAAAACACAAATAATAGGTAGAGGAACAAAACCAAACAAGAACATTATTTAATCCCACTATAAATCTCCATCTCATTTTAAGGTGCTTCCAATTTCTAAGTAACTCTGTATTGAAATGTGAGAAAGAAATAGGAATAGAATACCAGCTGTGGTCACAGTTTAGTATCAAGGTGTTCTATTCTGATGAACAAATTCATATCAATAATCACTTTGGAAATTATAGCCTTACAACAACATGGTTTTAGTCCACTGTTCTGAAGAATTATGGGATTTTATTAATTACAGATAGGCTTTTATTCGATAACTAAAACTTCCAAGATCTCAGTAGCTCAGCAGCCATGTTGCTGATGTCTGGTGCTATTTATTCCACAGCACACTCCAGCAGATATTAAAACTGATAAGACACAGAAAAACCAGAACCAAGGGACTAGGCCCCAATATAGCAAGTATGAATCATGCTTAGATAAATAAAACCATTTCTTTGTTTTGAGCAAAATTTAACTTCGGCAGGCTATATTTGCAATGGTTAGGCGGTGTACCTGATAAGGACTTCCAGAAGGCACTGATATGCACGTACTTGAGTTCTGTGGAAGCAAGGTGTCTGCAGGTCAGCAGGAGAAACGATCTGGGTCACTGCGGCCTGCGCTCCTGCCTTTGAGTAGACATCAGAATTTCTCACAGCTCCACAGCACCTCTCCACTGTGGAGAGTCATCTAGTGATCCCTACTCAAGTGAAAGATGCATTTATAATTTGACACTTAGGATTTATTGGAACGATCTCTGCAGAATTCTGCTCAATTTTGCACAAAGAGCTGTGGCAGAAAGTTCATGGCAGCATTGAAAGGGACAGTGATGTAGTGTGAGGACTTGTATTTCCATCACTGCAAAACTTAACAAGTAAATCATGGCTGCAAATAAAGCAATGATATTCTGAAGCAGAGAAAATTAACTGAAAACAGTATGCATTACCATTAATATATTTCTCAAATAGATTTATAAATGCAAAACACAAGTTACAAAAATATAATATGATATGCCTATGCGATAGTCAAAATAGGTTGCGATAATTAACTGTAAATCGAGTAAGAAACGCCCAAATAAATTGAGTCAGTATTGTTCTGAGTGTGGCTAAAGGAATTTACTGAAGACAAAAGACTCTCCCTGGGTGAGAGTGGCAATAAAAGGAATACGAAGAAGGACGTTCCGCTGTGTTATTTTGGAGGAGCCCGTCTTCACTTTCGCCTTGAATGTTCTCTCCTGGCTTCCAGTGCAGACCCTTCAGCCTTCCAACAGAGACTCGTAAGCCTCCTGACATGCGCTCGCAGGAGACACTACAGTGAGCCCCAGTCCTTTGACTGGATCCTTCAAATCTCTGGTGCACAGACAGCCCTTTGCCCTCTCCACACCTGACTCAGTGGGTGGCCCTTCTAAGCCTATCTTATAAATCCTTATATATTTTTGTAACTTGCATGAAATCTGCTCCTCTAGTAAGCACTGACTGATGACACATAGGATTACATCCATAAAAACAGAGAGTTTTACGTGTCACAATAGTAGTTCCCACTAAGAAGCAGATTGGGAAAGAAAAATTGGGGGAAGAGTTAGTGAGCGCATAGGTATTTTTATCTGACTTCTTGTGGTCGCTTTATATTCTCGTTATCAGTTTAACATGAAGTATTTCATAGTATGATATAAAATAAAATTCAAGTATCCATCTATCCATCCTATTATCTCTGTAGTTATTTATTGAATAAATTGTACTGATCTTCTAGCTTTTGTCAAATTCCCTTCTAGAGATCCTGAGAAAACAAAAGAATTGAGACATAGGACTTACATTCAAAGAAGTTATACTCTAGTTTAGAAGATATACATGACAACTTTATAAACAGTGTGAGCATTTACTAAAGGAAAATTTGTACATAAAAGCAATAGGCTAAAACAATAGGACACAGAAGATTTATTTGAGACAAAACCTATTGACATTTTCTAGGAGCAATGTACAAAAATCAGCCTACTAAGTTCCTTACTTCTTTCTTTTATCCCCTGAATCAGTGACCTCCACTATTGTGCTGCATTTTCTTCTTTAAGGCTGGTTATTTTAAGCCTTTTTTTAATTATCATGTTTTTTACAGAGTGAATATTCTGATGTGATTTTCACTGTGTCACAACATTCCTCATACAGTTGTAACAGTTATAGGGATAGAATTAATCGATCCAATATTTTGTATTGGGAGAGTACTTTGTCACATTCTTTTTGTAGACTTTATTCAATAACATTAATACCAGAACAGATGAATGGACCTCTAACAAGAGAACCAGAGGAAAAAGGGTTGGAGAACCAGGTAATCTCTGTTGACAACTATCTGTGTAGGATGTGGTAGAAAGTGCTGAGAAAAAAAAAAAAAGATTTGGACCAACTGAAAGTTCTTCACCATCACTGAATCTCCTTTGGGTCACTTTTGAAATGAGAGGGTGGACACTGAAGATCCAATAGGTGATTTCATCTGTGACTAATACTATTTTAAATGTATATGTATGAATGTATTTAAATTTAGTTGATATATAGAATGGTCCTAAAAATAAAAGAACCCCAACAATTACTCTGTTAGGTCAAAAAGAAAGTGATTTTTATTCCTTCCAAAATGTTCTCTTTTGATATTCAAAATTTCCAAAATTACTACAAAGTGTGATGCCAGCTGTTTTAGTATTTCTTTCTTATTTACAGCCTTTAAACTCAGCCCCTTATCTAGCCTTAAATTCTCTAAGATGTAAATTATGTTTTAAGCCACTAAATATATGTGTTTATGTATATATATATATATATATATATATATATATATATATAACATTTATTCCATTTGCAACTTTACTTACATATTTATAATGTAGATTCAAAAGATATTATAGGATGTTTTTCAGATGAGGAAATTAGGGAACAGAAACATTATAATTTTCCCAGACCAGCGTCATGGTAGCCAGTTGCAGACTGAATATAGAAGAAGAGAACTTGGCTCTTTGCCTTTTTCTTGGTACTTCTCCAACCCACGCCTGCCAAAGACTTCAGAAAGCAGGAAGGCAGCACCCAGAGACTTCCCCGTGTCCTCAGTCCACAGAAAGCATTTTCTCTTAGATTTTGGAGCATTGATAGTAAAAAGGAGTTTGGGGAATATTCATTTCGAGGTTTTCTGCAGTGAACCCAAAGAACGTAACCCCTATGGGCCTTTTATCAATTGACGTTACTAAGAAAGAAGCTCGTGGCTGTTCTGTCAAACTTATCAGAGCTCAGAGATTAAACCGAAGGTAAATCTTGACGAGGGAATAGTATATGTTCCCTTTTTCAAACACTTTTCATGCTTTGAAATACAAAACCAAATGCTTTTTGTGTTTGTCATCTTGGAAATTGAAAAATGTATTTTGGGAAACACAGGACTAATCTAACAGTCATTTTTCAGGACTTGAAAATACTTATGCACCTACACTCACTTAAAAAGAAAAAGATTATCGCTTCATGGCAGAAGCCCTTCTAGCTTTCCTTCAGTTATCAAACCCCCGCTCCTCCACAGAGATGTCTGCTACCCTATGTCTAGCAGCACAAATGATTTCTTTTGGGTTTTGCTTCAATTGCTCAATAATTTGTAGTTGAAAATTTGCCATTCTCACTGTTGTCAGATATCCTCGTGGGGGATGTACCGCAAATGATGCATCTGTTCAACTATTGACAAACACTTGAGTAGTTTCCGGGTTTGTTTTTTTGTTGTTTTGCTCGCTGTGGTGAATAGAGATGTTGCACACATTCTGCTAAATGCTCTTTAGTAAATCTATTGACGGATTGTTTTTAAATACTTACCCAGGAGTACACTTCCAGGTCATGTGGTGTGCACATTTAGCTTTAGAAATAGTCTAGAGTTAGTTTTATATTCATATAGCAGATACCCAAAATGGTTTATTTATGAAGAGAATAGATTTATTTTGGCCCATGAATTTTGAGGTTTCAGCCTATGACTTGGCTCCATGGCTGTTGGGCCTGGGACAGGGTAGCACATCCTGTCATAGAGGGCAAGGTGAAGCCAAACTGCTCAACTCATGACCAGAAAGTGAAAGGGAAGGGGAAGGGACGGGGGTCCCACAGTACTCCACACTCTGCAAGGGCATGCCAGAAGCGAAACCAGAGACACTGGGCCTTTTATCAATTGATGTGATTCAGAAAGCCGCACAGAAAGATGACTGGAGGAGCTTACTGCCTCTAAGCTACACCCACTCACAGTTTCCATTGATTTCCTATGGCCACCTTGTAAATCTAGCTTTTTACCCACGGGCCCTTGGGGGACCTTTAAGATCCAAACCATAAAGCCAGGTATAGTGGCACATGACTGTAATAATAGCACTTTGGGAGGCTGAAACAGGAGTGTCACATGTCTGAGTGGGCAACTTAGTGATTCAGTGAGACCTTGTCTCAAAATAAAAACAAAAACTAAAACTAAAAAGAGTTGGAGATACAGCAAAAGGGAGTGGGTTCAGTCCCCAGCACTGGAAAATAATCCAAAACATAGCAGTTATAAAACAATGCTTGTCTCCATTCACAATATTTTTATGACATAAACAGCTATAAAATTTCAGTGGGATACCAAAAGAAGCATTGATTACTTAAATGCTGATGGTCAGCTGGGTCTCAACTTACTGCTTACACTGCTTCTGCATGGACTGGCTCAGGTGAGTGGGGGTGGATTGGCTGTTGGCTGACCTCAGTTGGGGTTGTCTAGAACAAGAGAAACCCACATGTTTTTTTCATTTTCTGGTCACCTCATTCAGGCACGGTCTCACCGTACACGCAGAGGCATGAGGGCACAAGTGAAAACGCACAAGTGCTTTTCATAGCACTCTGCTTGTATGACACTCTCAAACACTGCTAAAAGTAAGTCAGATAGATGAACCAAGAGTTGAAAGGCAGATCCTAGTCTGCTTCTTAGGAAATGAGTTTAGCACAAATGGAGAAATGAGGCTTGCAGTGACATTGATCTACTGTAGTTTTCCAAAGTAGGCATTATAAATTTACTCTGCCTTTGGAATTGAGAGTTATAGTTACTCCAAACTGTTACCTACTTATCTTTTCTCTTCTCTTTTTTAATCCCTGGGTCTGGGGCTCTGGTTCAGTGATAGGGCACTAGTCTAGCAGGCCCAAGGCTGGATTCCATCCCCGGCATTGCAAAAAGTAAAAAGATTTCTCCTCCATTTCCTTCTTCTCAGTTTAGGGATATATAAGTATTTTGCTCTCTGATTTTGTTTTCATTTGCCTGATTATTAGTGAGGCAGAGGAAATTTTATATAGGTTTATTGGTAATTTAAATATGCTGTTTTGTGAAACTCCAGTTGAAGGTTATTTTGTGTGTGTTTGTTGTTTAGTTGGGGATTTTACCCAATTTTTCCTTCAGTTACGTGTCTCTTTTATTTACGTATTTGTAGGACTAATTGAAATTCTTGTATATATTCTCTCTCTCTCTCTGTCTTCCCAACCCCCACCCTGAGTTTTTGTCCTCTTAACAGCATCTCTGACGTCAGCGTTGCTGACCAAAGCCACTCCGCAGTGTGTTGGATGAGGGCTCTTAGCATGCTCAGGCCTGCACTGGGAGAGGTGAAAGCTTGAGTATGCTTGGGAGGGAGGTGGGGGGAAGCTTTCCATTTCAAAAGCTGATAAACTACATACACAAGAATGACCAAGGTATAAACAAAAAGAACCCTGGTAATGTGAAAGAGCAATATTATCTACATTATCCTTTAATGGTTCGGAATAAAATAGAAAGCATATACAGTTGTGTGAAGCTACAGGATACAATGAGAAATGAAACTGGTGAACTACAAACTAAGGGTCACTGGGTGCCTGGAGAAAATGGAAGAACAAGAGAGATTCAGAATGAAAAATCTCTCTAATACATTGATTTCATGCCTGTAAAAGTCATCTCAGACTTCTGATTTTCAGAACTATAAAAATCATTATGGTAGCCATCATTGATTATCCTATTGTCTGGTTTTGAAGGTCTGTAATGCTTTTATTCTTTTGTTTTTATCGGTTTTATACTATTGTGTTTTGTTTGAATTCATTGTGTATGAAGATATGGACAACTATTTTGAAGAAAACAAGAGACGTTACAGTAGCCACTGTTGATTTCCTGTTGTCTTGTTTTGAAAACCTGTGTTACTTACATTGTTTTGTCCTGATCTACTTTCTTCTGTTCTGTTTTGTTTTGTTTTATTCTCTTTAAAATAAAATTTAAAAAAAAGGAACTTTAGAAACAATTAATGTGTTGCTTTTCCTCATTACTTTTCAGCCACTACCTTTGAGCTATTTTTTATAAAGATATAGGAAATTAACATAATTGGTTTTATATGTTTATCATATGTGTTAGAATTGAAAAAAGAAAAGGGTTAGTTCTCTTTTTCAGTTATTAAAAAATTTGATTTCCCCAACCTAACTGTTCTACAGAAGACAGCGACCAAGTGTACCCAGGAAGTAACTAAGCCATGGCTACACTTAGTGAGAGCAGAGCTTTACCCAACAAGATCAGAATGTGAAGGCAAAGGACTTACAACTTACGTTAAATGTGCTCTGTCCTTACCAGGTGAAGTCCTGGAACTATATAAGGAACTTAAACTCTGTTTCAAATAATGAACAGAACTAAGGTTGTTCCTCTGAATGGCATATATGAATTTGTTCCTGTTAAAACTTGTGTATGCCACTTGTTTCTGAGGGAGATGGAATAAATGCTATCAGAATTTACCTCTTACCATAGGAAAATATAATATTGCATACAATATACTTAGAGTCTGCTCTCGGAAACTGGATAAACAGCCCGAAAATATGATTCTTAACTGAAGAGATTCATGCCAGGGGAGTTTCACCTTCATATGAGCTTTGTACGCCCTGTGGGACTTGCAAATGGTTGGACAGAGAGGCCGGAATGAAGTAGTGCTGGGCAAATGAAAGAAAATTCAAGCCGGGCGTGGTGGCGCACGCCTTTAATTCCAGCACTCGGGAGGCTGAGGTAGGCGGAGCGTTGTGAGTTCGAGGCCGGCTTGGGCTACAACGCAAGTGCAAGGCTGGTCTGAGCTACATAGTGCAACCCTGCCTCAAAAACCCAGGGCCGGAAGTTTGGCTCAACAGCTTAAGCACCTGTCTGGCAGGCACGAAGTTGTGAGTTTGATCCCCGGTGCTAAAAACAAACAAAAAAATTCTGAAATAAGGACCAGTATACCAACTGGACTAGCAGGGAACGAGCTGGGGAGTAGAGAATTGTGCAGCACGACTCTGGGTCAGGGTCTTTTGCATTCACGCCTAAATATTAAGCATCGTGTGCATGAGAAGAGACCCAGTAGGCACTCCAGAGAAGAGCTCCTGTGGAGCTATGAGCCTGTTAGAATATTGTAGACCACACGGAACTGTGAGATATTAAAATTCCAAGTCGCCAAATAGCAGAAACATCGCTGAGCTACTCAGTACTTACTTAAAATCTTGGAAGACCACAGTTTAGGAGGATGATCTCTGTAACACTCCAGATGAACCCTCTCTTAGGCTTGGCCTTCCAATGCCTGACTCCAATCCTCAACAGGTTTCAGTTAAGCCAACCCTTATTAACTGTTTATCAAGACAGAAGTCAGATTCTGTAAGTAGACAAGATGTGGCCATTCGGGGGTTCCACCATTGAATTTTCCCTTTAAGGCACCGTGCTCTGCAGTGCTGTAGTCAGAGCAGTAGCTGGGGCCTGCAGCTGCAGCACATTCACCACCCAGCTCAGCCTTGGATGAAAACCATGCTCCTGACCATCAGCCCTCAGCCTAAATCGGGCTGTAAAGAAGGTGCTCAGGCTTGTGTGCTACATCCCTGCCTAGCTGCGATCCTATCGTGTGTGACCTCTGCATCCTCCATTCTGTGTAACCCGGCTAACTTACTCAGCTTGAGATCAGGTTGCCTCACTCCCGATACAAGGTAATCCCCAGCGTGGGAGCTTCTCCTTCTCTACCCTGCTTCTCCTCAAACGTTATTAATCTCCATGAAAGCTACCTAACATCCTGCCTTATTACCTCCTTATTTCTTTAGATGGTTGTGAAGCTATTGTGTTTCATCTTCAGAAAGGTCTGGTGTTGTTTCATATTCTAGGAAATTTGGGGTTTTCTACTTTAATGTTTTCTAATAAAATCTTCACAGATAAAAAGGTCGAAGGACACTTTCAATGGGCACCCATGTAGCCCACTGTTTATACTTGACCATTTTTTACTGTCCTTATGCATCCATGGATCCATCCACTAATTTAACTTTTTTATCCAAAGTCAGTTACATATACTTTGATCATTAAGGTGGTCTGAATTCTTTCTTGTGTGTATGGTACTGGAGATGGAACCGAGGGTCTTTGCACTGAGCTATATTCACAACCCTTTTTATTTTGAGACACGATCTAGCTAAGTTACCTAGGCTGTGCTCATAATTATAATCCTCCTGCCTCCTCCTCCCAGAATGCTAGGATTAGAAATGTATGCCACCATACCAGTTTATATCTGAGTATTTTTTTTTTTTTTTTGCGGCACCGGGGATTGAACTCACAACCTCGCGCCTGCCAGGGCAGGCGCTTAAGGCACTGAGTCAAACTCCCGGCCCTGGTTTTTTGAGGCAGGGTCGCACTAGGTAGCTCAGGCCGGCGTTGTGCCCGCGTTGTAGCCCAAGCCGGCCTCGAACTCACAACGCTCCTCCTACGTCAGCCTCCCGAGTGCTGGGATTAAAGGCGTGCGCCACCACGCCCGGCTTATATCTGAGTATTTTACTGAATGCATATGGGTAACTGGAGATTAATATTTTATAGATTTTTAAGAAACACAACATACGTAAAGCGAACTGCACATATTTTTTATTTTTGCTTTATAACAGAGTAGAAAGAGCTTTGACTGGGGGTAGGTGGTAAAGGTAATGGTGGAAGCAACAAGCAAAATTAATGAATTTTTTCTTTTTTCAAAAATTGTAGTTCATATATATTCACATGAAGACCTATATTAAGTTGTTTGAAATTAGTTATTAAAATAATTATTATAATTATTTATAAAAATAATTTATTTATAAAAGTAATTTTTTTTTACTATTGGAGTAGTAAATTTAGGGAACATTTAAAATGATTTAAGTGATTGCAGTTACTATTTTTGTTAACCTAATGTTTAAATGGTACTAACAATAAATTAAAATAAGAGGTGTGATTTGTAATAGCTGTCTTTAAGAATAAATGAAAAGACACACACACTGACTTAGATGTTTGAAAATACCAAACTAAGAATTGCACAAAGACTTTAGAGTGAGAGATACAGGGTGAGGAACCGCTCTGTTTCTAACTGCAAAAATATGGTTTTGATGGTAAACTAGTACAAGTTAATTTAGCCATTTTCAGTCCATTCAAAATGCTGTAATGACATCCCACAAACTGAATAGATTAGAAGCAATAGAATTTATCTTTCATAGTTCTAGACATGCCAGCACAACGGGTGTCTGATGAGGAACCCTCTTCCTAGTTTGTAGGCAGCACCTTCTCACTTCACATAGCACCTGACAAAAGAAGGAAGGGATCTGCCCTCCCCTCTTTTATAAGGGCACTGATGTTGCAGCATCTCTTCCTCATGAATTAATCACCTTGCAAAGTCTTAACGTCCTGGGAGCCAGACATTAGAGATGAGGATTTAAATATCTGTGGGAACTACATATTCAGATTATAACAGCTATGGTGTATTTACTTTGGAACTACATATCGAATATGTGGAAGATGATATAGTTAAAACTTGACACATATCATAAAAGTTGAAGGCAAAATAGAGAATGTTTGCAGTTACATTTAATTCCTGCCTTACCATTCTTGTCACAGTCATCATAACTAATTATTAGCACTAATTATATTTGTTAACACTTTTGGAATCTTAAAATGTCAGAGCTTGATGTCAAGTTTTTCTTTAGTATTATCTTTATGTTAGCACCTATAGATAAACCATAGCTCCAAAGAGCACACATTCATAAACACCATAAATACTATCTCAATAATGGTTATTTAACCAATGTCAAGTGACTTCTAATAGATACTCTCTTAACAATAGCATATATAGCTTTCAAACTCAATAGATTTAGAGTTTATTTTAATTATTGAGAAATAAAGCTGACAAATGTTGGAGATGAGCTAATCCAAAGTTATTCCACAAACAAAACCACTGCTTTCTGAAATTGAGAGTTGCCTTGTCCAGTTAATAGAAGAACTGGGGAAAAATTGCTCCTTTCCAAAGGTATTTGACTTCTTCCTGCCTCAAACTGACTCCCAAGTTCATTCTAAAATACTCTACATTGTCCTTCTTCCAAGGTCCTGATAGTTCTGGACCCTCTGAAGAACATTTGAAGTAGAATGATCATAAATGCCTCCTGTTTTCTTAAGTTTGAGTGTGTTGAGATTGACTTTTACATTTAAGAAACAGCAATAGATAGGAAAAAGTATGGTAGAGGAAAAGTTTCAAGAAGGGAATAGGCTTATTCTACCTTACAAATTTTTATTTATTGCCTGCAAATAATTATAAAAACAATTGATACTTAGTTTAAACAGTGGAGGAGTTGCATAAGAAGTTTAGTTTCAACAGTGGAGGAACTGCATAACAAAAGCACATGGAAGGAAATAAAAGTCATTATAGGTTGTCAGGAGTCTGAGTTCGCACTCCTCCTTTCCTCCACTGACCCGAGACTGTGCAACTGGCTAGAGAAGCCTGAGACCCACCCCTCTCCCTCCACTGATAGAACTCAGGGCCTGGAGACCTGCGAGAATGCCGGTGATATAGTAGGACGCTGGCTAAGGTGCACAAGGTAGACAGGCAGAACTGGAGACATGGAAATATCTCATGCAGTAGTAACAATACGAGCCAAAAGGGACAAAGGAGGTCACTATGTACTTGTTAAGGGAAAACTCCAAGAAGAAGAGCTAACAATCATAAATATTTATGCACCAAACATAGGTTCACCCAACCACATAAAACAAACATTAACAGACATGAAAAACCAAATAAGCACTAACATTGTTGTAGTGGGGACCTTAATACCTCATTTTCAAAAATAGACAGATCAACTAGACAAAAAAATCAATGAAGAAATATTAGAACGAAACCAAGCCTGTGAACAAAAAGATTTGGTAGATGTCCACACAATGTTCCACCCCTAAAGATCAGAATACACATTCAGCTGTACAAGAGACATTCTCCAAAATAGACCACTTATCAGCTGACAAAGCATGTTTAAGTAAATGTAGAAGAATTGAAATCATCCCATGGATACTGTCTGACCATAGCACAATGAAAATGGAAATCAATGACAAATGCTGGAGGGGCTGTGGGGAAAAAAGAAATCTTCTCCACTGTTGATGGGAGTGCAGACTGGTGCAACCACTGTGGAAATCAGTGTGGAGATTCCTCAAGAACCTAGGATTAGAGATTCCATTTGACCCAGCTATCCCCCTTCTGGGCATTTTTTCTAGAAAAATTGAAAACATCATACCACAGTGATGTTTGTGCACCCATGTGTATAGCAACCCAATTTGTAATAGCCAGATCTTGGAAACAACCCAAGTGCCCATCAATCAAGGAATGGATAAAAAGGATGTGGTATTTTTATACAATGGAGTACTACTCAGCTATAAAGAAAGATTGCATTGAAACTTTTATAAGTAAATGGACACGACCTGAGACCATACTCATAAGTGAGATAAATCAAGCCCACATGTGTAAATACCATATTGTCTCCCTAGTGTAAGAAACTGAAAAAGTATATATGATCCAAAATCTACAATAAACACTGTGCAAGGATAAAAAACTGCTCAAAGAGCAAAAGTAATTGGGAAAGGGAAAAGGAGGAAAGAGGGAAGGAAAAAGGAAAAAGACATAAGTCTGTATATATGTATATGTAAGATAACTAAAATGACTATATTGCTGAATGTATTCATTATTGAGAAAGATCAGTTAATACTTATATGATTAGATCAATTTTACATGTCTATATCTGTTAATGTAAGCAATCATTTTGAAGGTAACGATACGCAATATTGCAACTATTGTCAAGTTCCTATCATCTTGTTTTGTAAACCTATATTACTGTTGTGGATTCGCTGTTGTCATTTGTTTGTCTCTTTTGCTTTTTGTCTTTCTTGTATGTGTCTTTTTTCCCTTAAAAAAAAAAGAAGATTTTACATCATAACCAAATTGGATTCATCCCAGGGATGCAGGGATGGTTCAGCATACACAAATCAATAAATGTATATACCATATTTACAGAACCAAAGAGAAAAACCACATGATCATCTCAATAGATGCAGAAAAAGCATTTGACAAAGTCCTACACCCATTGATGATAAAAATCTTACAGAAAATTAGAACAGATGGTCTTTAACTCAATCTTATAAAAGCCATCTATGACAAACCAAAAGCTAATATCATATTAAACAGTCAAAATCGGAAAACTTTCTCTCTAAAATCAGGAACAACAGAACAGCGTCCATTATCACTACTTCTATTCAATGTAGTTCTGGAACCAATAGCCAGAGCAATAAGAAAAGAGAGAAAAATAAAAGAAATTAGGGTAGGAAAGGAAGAAGTTAAATTATCACTACTTGCAGATGATACAATACCCTACATAGACGACCCCAATAACTCCACCAAAAAACTCCTAGATTTAATATCCAAATTCAGTTGTGTAGTTGGATACAAAGTCAACATTCAAAAATCAATAGCATTCCTATACACAAGTAACAAACTCACAGAGATAAAGATTAGGAAAACATACCGTTCACAATAGCATCTAAAAAATGAAATACTTAGGATTCAGTCCAACAAAGGACATAATATATCTATCTATACAGTGAAAATTGCAGTACCCTAAAAAAAGAGACCAAAGATATTAGAAAATACAAAGATATCCCTTGCCGTTGGATAGGAAGAACCAACACAGTGAAAATAGCCCTACTCCTTAAACTGCTATACATATTTCAAGCGGTCCCAATGAAAATACCATTAGCATACCTCACAAATCTAGAGAAAACATTCCTGAAATTCATTTCGAACCAGAAGGGACATTGAAAACAAAAGCTATCCTGGGAAACAAAGGAATACAGAGGGCTTCACAATCCCAGACCTGAAATTATGCTACAAATCTACTACAATAAAATCTACACTGTATTGACAAAACCGAAACACACACACACACACACACACACACACACACACACACAATAGGCCTGAGGACAAGTGGAAGACAATAGAAGATCGACTCCAAACACACTCAGACACCTTATCTTTGACAAAAGAGCCAAACATGTCCACTAGAAGAAAGATTGTCTCTTTCATAAATGGCCCTGGAAAAGCTGACTTTCCACATGCCATAGACTAAAACTACATCCATGTCTGTTACCATGCAGTAACGTAAAGTCAAAATGGATCAAAAATTGAAATATTAAAATAGAAACACTAAATTTACTGAAAGAGAAAATAGGTAGAAATCTCAAAGACATATATGTAGGCAGAGACTTCACGAATAAAACCCAGACTGCAAGACAAATATTACAAAGAATCAACAAATGGGATCTCACTTTATTAAAAAGTTTTTGCACAACAAAGGAAACCACCCACAAAATGAAAAGACAATCCAGAGAGTGGGAAAAAATTATTACCAGTTGTCCCTCAGACAACAGATTCATATCTAGAACCTATAAAGAACTGAAAAAAATCAGACCCTCCCAAATTCAAAGACCCAATCCAAAAATGGGCATCTGACATGAATACACATTTTTCAGATGAAGAAATACAAATGGCAAATAAATACATGAAAAAGTGTTTAAATCTTTGGGCATTTGATAGATGCTAATTAAAACAAAGCTGAGTCTCCAGCTCACTCCAGAAAGAATGTCTATCATCAAGAAATCAACCAATAACAAATGCTGGTGGGATGTGGGGCAAAAGGAACTCCAGAAGAGTAGAACACTGTTGCTGTGAGTGTAGATTGGTGCAACCTCTGTGGAAATCAGTGTGGAGATTCCTTTAAAAAACTAGGATTAGAGATTCCATTTGATCCAACTATTTCCTTCTGGGTATCTTTCCAGAAGAATTAGAAACATCGTGCCACAGCAAAATGTTTGCACCCATGTTTATAGCATCACAATTTGTAATAGCTAAATCTTGGAAACAACTCAAATGCCATCAACTAAGAAATGTATAAAAATTTTTTTTTGTGTGTGTGTAATGGAGTACTACTCAGCCATAAAGAAGGATAAACTGGAGACTTTTACAGGTAAATGGATGCAACTAGAGACCATACTCATAAGTGAAATAAATCAGACCCATATGTGTAAACTTTGTATTGTCTCACTAGTGTGAGAAACTGAACGAGTAAATGCAATCCAAAATGTACAATAGATATTATGAACTGGGAAGAAACTGTTTAAAAGAAAAGACAAACTGTGATGGGGAGAGGGGAAAGAAGAAAGAGAAAAAGAAAAAAAAATATATATATGCAAGATAGTTAAGATGGTTATTCAGTTATTTTCTCTTAGTTCATTGAAAAGAAAGGCTCATGCTAATATTGTTTGTACAAGGTATCATGCCTATATCTTTTACTCGTAACAACAGCTGTTAAGACAACAATGCACAATGTATTAATTATTGTAACTCTCCTACTAACCTGCTTTAAATCTGTATTTTATTGTTATTTTTATTTTTTTCTTCTTTGAGAAAAATCATTATAACTTCATCATACAAAAACAAACACCTTGAAGTGTAAATATCTCTGTTTCTATGTGCATAGCAATAAGGGATAATAATACATAAGGGTCTGTAATAATATACACACTTTCCAGCTAGCTGATTTTCCTAAAAATTAGGGCATAATTTACATTATTATTGTTAATTATTATAGTGATTACCTTAAGTTGTATTGAAATAATAAAGTACAAAAGTTTGTGTGTGTGTGTGTGTCCAGGGAGAAATACCATAAATAACAATGGACAACAATATTCTTGCTAATATAATATAGTGGTGCCTCAATTCATGAATTTAATTTGCTTTATGATTCTGAGGAAGATGGACATGTTTGTGTTTGTGTGAAGATGACTGTCGTTCTACTTGTTACCTGATGTGGAGTTTATGAATGGAAGCAAAATTTCGTCAAATGCTTTTTTTTTTTTTTTTGACAATCAAGTTAATATGCAGACAGAAGCGTTTATGAACCAAGGTATTACTGTATATTAATAACAAATTTTCATGCTTAAATTAGCTTCTTAGTGAAAATTGGCATTTAATATATTTGCTTTTTTATATGTTTTGGATATTATGTTATTTAATATTTATTTTTTCTAACTCATGAGGGGAGCTGTTTAAGTATTAGATAAAATAATTATTTTCTCTCATTTATATTTCAAATATTTGATCTAATTTTGAAATAATTTTTGCTGCTCTAAGGTAGTCCTATTTGGTTGTGTATTTGTGTTAGAGTGGAGAGTTTTATAATCATTCTTCCTGTGGTTTATATCTGCAGCCTCCAAGTCCGAGTCCTTCTACGCATATCCAGTCTCTTACCGGAGGATAAATTCCCATAGAGTAGAGTTGGTGTCTGATTGTGTCCTTTTTTTTTCTTCTTCATTTCAATCAGGCATTCTCGTTTCGCAATTTAAAGTTCTTTCTGTCCAGCTTTTAAACAGGCTGATGTTCTTGCATGCCAAGCAGTAAATCCATATGAAAACAGCCTGTAAAGTCCCTTTTAAAGTGTTTAGTGAAATAGGCTTTGGAGAAATAGAAAATTTGACCTGTATTGATTTTACGTCCTTTGAGAAATAGGAAGGTTGGGTTTGATTAATGAGCATTTCCCACCTCATTTATGTTCAAAATCTCTGCAGTTGACATCTGAAAATTCTCATACATTGTACCAAAGTAAATTATGTTAAGTGCTTTCTCTACCCGTGATGTCTCTGCCTCCAAGAGCCAAGTCTCTGTTTTGGCAACGCAGGCAACAGCTAACTTGGGGAAGAAGCAAAAGGAACAAAAATAAACCAAACAAAGCCATGCAAGCCAAACACGTAAAATATGATAAACGCAATCTGAATCTTACACCACAACTGTCCTTAAATACTTTAGAGTCTAACTTTTCTTGGGCATCTGCCTTTCTTAATGACTCATTTTGATGTTTATTTCTCCCCCCCCCCCAGCACTGGGGATCGAACTCACAGCCTCGTGCCTGCCAGACAGGCACTTAAGCCACTGAGCCAAACTCCCAGCCCTTCATTTTTATGTTTAAACTACAGTAAAACTGTTAGCATCGGAGAAGAAGAGAGTAGGAACCATGTGCCATTACTCCAAGATGAACGTTGCATTCTCTGTTCTGTGAGGTTGTGCTCTATCATCCATATTGATACTTAAAATTGAAGAATCTCGGAAATGTGTGGCACCAGAGAGATATGTTCACAGGCAGTTTCTAGCCAAAGGTGTGCACTAGAATCATCTGGGAATATTCTTTTTTCCCCCAAAACACACATTAGGCTCATACCACAGAACAGAGTAGTAAACATTCTCTATAATGAGCCAGATGTTTAATATTTTAGGCTTTTTAGACCATGCGGTGTCTATGACAATGACTGAGTTCTCTCTTCTACTCCAAAGCAGACATCGGATAATGCTTAAGCAAACAGGTGTGGCTGTGTTCCAGTTAGACTTTGCTAATGCACATGGTGGCCTGGATTTGACCCTGGGTGTAGTTCACTGACCATCGCACTATCTGATCAGTGTGGTGTGCCAGAGATTTAAATCTGATATGAAAACAAAACCATTAGTCTTCTGAGATCAATCACAGAAACTATAATCACATCACTCACATTGTCTCCAATAGATTAAGAAAACAAAATACTTTACAAGAAAATAGAAAATATCACCCTAAGTGAAGATAAGTTTTAATCTAAATTAAAAAAAAAGAGTCACAAATTTTTTCAATATTGACATTTGCAAGCCTTTTGAAATGATTTTGAAATAATTGGTAAATCAAAAGAACTGTGGAAATGATGAATTTATAGGTAAGTAGATTGAGAATGTTAGGGGAGACAGTGAAATATGAAGAACTAAGACAAAATAATTCTAAATAAAAATAGTCGTACTGAATAATGAAGGTGAAGACCAAAAAGTGTAAAACCGAATAGAAGGATACAGAGGTAAACATAAAAAATGAATAGAGAATCCACGTTCTGTGGTATATTGTCAATAATGTTTATTCATGAAATTGAAATCAAAAGAAGACTTCAGAGGTAAAACAGCATGATGAAACATTAATCGACAATTTTGGAAAAAATTTTTATCTACAGCAGCAACTCTCAATCCAGAAAGTTTAGATGAACACAAGTATGACAAATGAATAAACAAATGAAAAAAATCTAACAAGGTATATCTTAGTTGACTTTTGAACAGTGATAGTGAAGGGAAAAGTCTTAAAATCTGAAATAGAATGAAAAATATAAAAGAAGCATTTCAGCAAGTTTCTCACCAGGAACTGAAGGTCAACCCAAAGCAGCATTACATATTTATTTTGCTAAAGGTAGAGAGAAGTACCTGCTGACTGGGAATTTTATACAGAGTGCTTTGTAGCCCTAGATCTACTTGAAAAGATTAGGGAAGACACATATTAAAAATGATATTTACATTGCAATGTCAAAGAAGAAAGAGAGAATCTGCCAAGTGAATTTCTGGGCAAGGAGATGAAGACACCCTTAGCACAGGAAATAGCTTAAGCAAAACCTGTGCAGCACTGAACAGAAGTGTTTGATGCAAATTGCCTAGATGGAGGGTCACTTGTACAATGCCATGTAAGAATCCAGAAGCAGTACTGGTTTGCAAGATCCGTGTTCTTTCCACCTTTCTCCCCTCCTCAGTTGAGAATATTTGTGTTTTGCCTTTTACTGTTTCAAGCTTCTTCAATGGTATGCTGCCTGAGCAATTTCCCTCCAAGCCTATGCTCAGAGTAAATTATTATCTTAATTTTATATTTGCATGCACACTTTCCGTTTTCAAACAAAAGCTATCTGTTCATATTGACAAATTAAAACAGTTTTCATCATGGTGATAACTTCACTCCCATAATCAAATGCAATTGAAAAGAAAATGCACCACTTTAGGCTGGACATGAACTACTGCTGCACACATTTCTGTTCAATGACTTTCTGTTTTCCCTGGATACAAGATAGACTAAATTCTGCAATTCCAATTTGTTTTGTTGGCATTTTTTCTCATAATTTCCATCTCTATATCTGAAAGTAAGGGAATGTAATCAACTTGATATAAACTGATTATACGCTAACTATAATAGGACTCAGGTAATGGAGGATGAATAATTATAATTTCATTCAAACTGCTGTCACTGGTAGGCCTATATTAGATTAGCTTAATATAGGAAGATTATATTAGTTTATGTATGGGTTACCCTTTCAAAAAGACTAGCAAAGCAAATCTGCCCATTTATACACTTCCTGTAATCTTGCTGAGTACTACAATCTCTTGCAAAGTACATGTTTCCATTCTGGTTGCTTTATAAATTCTTGTATTAGTTGGAAATAGTGCCTGGTAAATTTTTAGTTTTCTGTTCAGAAAAGGGACAATGTGTTTAGGAGCTGGGATTGCAAGATTTGTATTGTAGTTACATTAGCATACTATAAACATTATCTTTTTCTGCATTGTGTTTTTACTTCAGATAATTTGAAAATGGACAACTGAGGATGACTTCCACTTAGAAGTCTCCTAGGTCATCCCTTGGGGGTCATCTAGTTTCTTCGCTTCAATAATGATTAAAGTGGATGTATAGACGTAGTCTAAATGATCAAGCCAGAGATAGCATGTATTTCTGTGACAACTGACACCAAATGATGGGAACCCAATATCTTCCTGGACTCTGTGTTTCAGTATAGAATAAAACAGAATCATTTAATATTTAGCATTTCCTCTAAAGATCTCAAGACATTTCAAAATAAGTGTTCTATATTAACTACTTTTCTATCCAATCATGTTACATGGTGAATAAATACACCTAAAGGTTATTCTGCAAAAGAATAATTTTCTGACCTATGAAAACTACATTAAATTCAAGTGTGAATATGTGTTTGAAATTTTATTACAACATAGCTATGCTACTTAGGCTTTGGCCATGTCTGGGTTTCTGCTGTAATGGAAGAGTTGAACAGTGTAATAGACTGTATGTGGTAATCTCCTTACTTTGCACTGACACACTTCAAATTCAATATTATTTTGAGCACATCATATATGGTTAATGATTCTTTACGTATATTTTTTAGTAATAAATACCAAATGTCAAGACAACAAAAAGAAAAATAATTAGCTTCCAAAGCGATGCTTTAAGCACAACAGTCTGGATTATTTTGGTATTGAATTGGGAGTCACAGCCTTGAGTTTGTTAAGCAATGACATTATAGTTACTCTAAAATAATTTATTGTACATTGACATTACCAAGTTAAGACTGCATCACAATATTTCCATACAAAGGAAGTCATGATTAGAAAAATTACAAAATAAAAATTAGAGTATTTTAACACCAGAATTTCTCCACAAAAAAAGATGAGACTGCAACCAAAGCGGCTCATCTATAGCCAAATGAGAAAAACTAATTCAAAATAATGAATGAGTTAAGTCATTTTGGATGGCAACAAACCAAAGAAATGTCTCTAGAGAAGATGAGTTAGTTTCAAACTATTAGTCTGTGAAAAAACTTTATGAAGAGTCATAAACATTAAAACAATATCAGTAGTCAATTAAAAAGTAAACTAACCTATTTGTTTTCCTTAAATCTTGTTGAAACAACAAATTTTGATTTATTAAGAAGTCAATATTGTGTTTAAACTGACTAAAGAATTTGCTTCGGTGTGTAGCTTCATAAAACAACCATAACTAAAGATGTTTTTGAAGAATTTAAGAGTGAGTGGTTCACTAAAACCTGAGGTAAAATCTATTAGGATGTATATAACAGATTGTCACAAAAGGTTGGGTGAAGTAGATAAAAGTGTACTTGAACACTTTACAAGGCTTGTGTGAATATAAGTTGTTTAAAACATATTTTCTTACAATATTCATTAGTGTGCACTATGTAGAAAACATTTGAAACTGTAGTGTGGGGTGAATCCAGTATTGATGAAGGCGAACTTTTCTTACCCAGTGGAAAGCATCATTCCATATAGTTTGTAAGAAAGAAATAAAACTAGAGTATTCTAAATTGTTCAGACTATAAAACAGATTCTTGGTTTATCTTTTAAAGTTTCATGATGATTTCTGAGATGATGGTAGGATTGAAATTTTTCTAAATGAGAAGAACTGCTTTCAACCACTGTTACAATGCACTGACTAGATTTAAGAATTGGATTTTGCTGCCAACTTGAAAATATAGCTTTGGGATTTCCACTTGAGAATTCAAAATTGCAAAGGCAGGTAATTCTCAAAATATAGTAAAGAAGATTGGAAAATAAATAATATGATATGAAGTACAAATACTGTGAAACTTCTTTATAAATGACTCATGTTGGTGACAGTTTATGAGACAAGATTGTCATTCCCAGACAAATTTGATATGCACAATGTATAAATTTTCAAGTATGAACTACAATTCCAATAGTGTTTCACAACTCAATGCAAATGTGAAAGTAATCCTCATGTTTAAGATCCATTGAAACATATAACTTTGTAGTTATCTTCGAACATTGCATTGGAAGTGACTACTCTTCCATATTATGGCAAACAGGCAAATATAGCAAAGAATTTAACAGAATCTTATGTCTTTCAAACAATAAATGTGCTCAGTTAAAATCATATGATCATAGGCTGATATCAGTATTTTGAAGTAACTTGCAAAGAGGAAATATGTAAGATCACGCTGCACATCATCTGTTACCGTTTGCATCTGGATGTTCCCCCAAAGCTTCATGTGGTCACTGGGGCAGGATTTTCAGGGCTGGCTGAATCTAGAGTTTGTCACTGGTTCATTTTCTAATGCTGGGATTGGAAGTACAAGTGCTACACCTGCCTGGGATGGGTAGCCTGCGTATAATATAAGGGAGAGAGTGAGGCTCACTTCACCCTTTTGCCCTTTTTGCTCTTGCTGCTTTTGCTGTCTTCTGCTGCCATGAACTGCTGCCCTCTACCATGTCACCCTGCTTTGGAGCAGATGGATTACAGACTGAAATATCCACAAAACTGTGAGCTAAATAAACCTTTGCTTCTTCATTAATTTGGGGCGTGGGGTATTTTGTCTCAGCAATGATAGAAAAATAACCAAGACATCAGTATTCTCAAATAAACATTTTCAATCAAATTTTGTATTAAAGAGAATAACTTTTAAGCCAAATTAAGCAAAATATTTCTTCTCCTCTAACAAATGTCATTATTTTGATTCTTTTATTATAAAATACACTTGCGTTATAAAGTAAATATTCCATTTTTCTTATTATTGTATTTTTAGTTTCATAAATATTTATTTTCTCTTCAATTCCATAATATAATCACATGCTTTTTAATTTTGTTTTTTTGTTTTTTGCGGCACTGGGGATTGAACTCACAGCCTCATACCTGCCAGACAGGTGCTTAAGCCACTGAGTCAAACTCCCAGCCCTAGTTTTTTGAGGCAGGGTCGCACTATGTAGCTCAGGCCGGCCTTGCGCTCACATTGCAGCCCAAATCGATCTCGAACTCACAACACTCCTCCTACCTCAGCCTCCCGAGTGCTGGGATTAAAGGTGTGCGCCACCACGCCCGGCATGCTTCTTAATTTTGTCCCCTGGCTCATAGAGCTAAAAACTGTTCTCTATCTGACTTTATTTTTTTTAATTTTTTAAAAAACATTTCCTTGTTTTGCAGTAAGGTAGGCCTGAGTAGTTTTCCTTTTGATGATTAGTCAAAGAGAACAAATCTCATGTCTTCATCTGACTCCTCCAACTTTCATTTGACTTCAGCCTTGGTAGGCACAAATGCACCAACAGAAGCAGCAGCCACAAAGGCAAATAAATCAACCAAGAAGGTCTTGGCCCTTTCAGCAGAGGGGAAGGTGTCAGCAGTCCCCACAGACAAAGTCAGGACCTGCTTGTACCCACTGATGATAGAATGGGGCACTGATGCAACAGCTGGATAGTCAGTCTGCAGGAGAACACTGGCAACATTGCGGATATCCTCCAGAAAGCTGAACAGAGTATCCTCTGTAATATCAAGCACTTCTCGTGTAGATGCTGCCATTGTCTAATTATTTAGCTTTTAACTGAAAAATTTTCCTGGCATTTAATGTAGTATTCAGGACAAAAAGACTTAGTCATTATCAAGCTCTCATTGGTGTCACTGTAGAGAACACCGGATGGTTTCCATTTACATTGATTCCCAGAATCTTTGTGTTCTGAATCACTCACCTATATATGTGTTGTGCCAATGCAAGAGGGATACTATAGGTCTCTGTCCCTGAAGACATATATTTGAGAACTAATAATTGTGTTTACGAGCAGCTAGACAAAGCATCATTGGGTTAAAGGACAAAGGATGTGATATCATTAGATGCATTAAAGTGAGCCAAATTACTAAGAAAATAAGCTTCAAATAATGACTTCTGTGCTTGAATTCTAGCTTTACCCATAACAAGCTGCATGAACTAATGAGCTATGGGAGGTAGTATCAAGGATTGAAGTTCTGGTCTGTTGTGAGTTGAGAGTAAAACGGTTGAATCATTGGCTCGATGCAGACAGAGGAATGTGTGCAAAGATAATAAAGAGAAAAAATGATGTGAGTAGTTAATTCCACTCAGTCAGGAGACAGAATGGAGAGCACTGTGACTCAGCACAGAGAGGCAGTGGATAGACTGGCACTGGTGGTAGAGAGAGGGAGGCAGAGAGTAATGGCTTTGCAATCTCAGATCAGCTTTTCTTTCTCTAATCTGTAATTATCTATGCACAATGGAATATTTTTCAGCCTTGAAAAGAAAGGAAATTCTGACATCTGCTACAACATGGACGAACTTTGGAGGTACTAGGCTAAGTGAAAGAAACCAGTCACAATAGGTTTCACTTCCATGAGTTACCTAGAGTAGCCAAGTTCACAGAGACAGGAAAGAGAATGGTAGTTGCTAGGGACAATAATACCTATAAATTTATTTTCTCATTTGCTTTATGCATACCTACAGAATATCATCTATTTTGCATCTTAGTTTGCAAAAACTAAGACATTGACTATCTGACCTTTAACCAAAAGGGCAAAAAAAAAAAAAAAAGTCGCTCATCTTTAACTATAATGCTGACTATAATTAAGTATTCCATTTTACGTTATTTGCTTAAATTCAACATCCTTTGAACTCCCACATCTAGAAATTAAACAATCATATCTACTCAGTTGTACATGTATACATCTATATTTTTAGCAAGCCCAGGTTTTAGTTACTAAGTATTCTTGTTTAGAGAAGAACACGTTCAATTAAGCCCTGAAGCTGCCTGTTTTCACCTCTCTAGGCAAATGAGTTTGGTCATTGAACCAATCCTGGAAATAAAAGTAACTACAGCTGTATCTATATCTAAAGACCACTTGTGGAATGGAAGATTTTCTACTAGAAAAGTGGAAAGAAATGAATTTTGTTATAAAATTAAGAGTTAGACACATGACTAGGATTTGACTGAGGGGAGACTGTACAACCAAGCTGGGAAGTTGTAAAAATGCATATTAGGTTTTAAAAAAAAATTAAAGGTGGAGATGGAGGATGGGTGCTGTCACACTTTGATGCTGGGTAATCTAACCCAAAGTCACGTGTGTAGATGTTATGAGCTGAACCGTGTAAGTGCAAATGGTCTGGCCAAGTAATTCCCCTCTGACTTAGGAAAGAAAGTCTCACAGTTGGAGCACTGTGTGAGAGATTTCACATCTCCAACCTTCTCCTGGGTGGAGGAGAAAAGGCGCTCTACCCAAGGAGGTAGCACCCAGGCTCACGGGTACAAATTCACTCAAGGGGAATGTTTGTGTCACTGAACAGCTAACATGTTAGCAACTCCGCGATACACGGTTTGTGGGGAGTTTATATGTAAATATGCCTCTCTCTAACAGCTATGACTTCATAACAGACAGGAGGAAAGATAAGTGAGCCTTAGCACTGTTCCTGAGGTTGGGCAACAATTACTTAATGTATGTTAAGGAATTTGTACTAGCCAATGAGAAACAAAAGCAGTGCTTTCTTCCATACCTTTATCCTTCAATTTTAAATTTGATTCTCACCATAATTCCTGTAATTCCTAGTATCCTGTAATTCATTTAAATATGAGTCTCTTTAAGATTTCTCCTGCCTCTTGGTTGAGTAAACTCTGTTTTTGGCAAATGAATCTGAGATGAATATGCTGAACTGTATGTGCTAATGTGCTGTTTCTATTATTACATTTCTTTACCTTCTTGGGATTGAGTAATTACAAATTAAGATAAATCTGAGCAGAGGAGATAGAAGCTTGATAATGTATCTGTCACTGCTAAGGAAATGCTAAGATCACCATAGTGGCTTTGACTTTAGAGTTGAATAAGAGCGAAACAGTGAAATTATAGAATATACGCATAAGGTGAAGATGATACTAGGCACTGGAACTTATTGAATGATAGTCAGTTGGAGAAATGTTAATGCTTTCCTTCGACCATGCTTGATACAGCATTGGCTAATCACTCACTGTCTCTTAGGGTTGGTGCAGACCAAACCACAGCCACACATGTTATTTCTGCAGCCCCAATCTTCATCTGTGGTTCACAGGGTCAAGATATCTTTTTGGGAAAATTCTATTTTCCCAAATTGATTTATGACAAATTTTCCCATAGGATATGGAACTTTTGTCTTTTCCTCTAGCTCAGACTTCAGAGGATTAGGGCAATGGGACAGGAAGAAAAATATTAAAAGATGAAATAAAAGCTTTTTTTGTTTTTTTAGCCTTTGGGAAGATATTGGTTTGAAGTCTGAGCAGAAATTCCGCATGGCATCTCTCACTTGAATTTGTTTATCCATAACAAACTGAAGATCGCGATATTCTGGTAAGGTCTCAAAATTTTTTTTTTAAAACTTCTGAATGGAATATAATTCCTAAGTCAGTTTTATTTTGATGGAGAGTTGTGTTTTGCTTAAAACTGACTCCCTTTTTGTGTAGTATCACATTGAATGCCCAACAAATACTTAATAGAAGGTTGCTTGAATATTGATGGCATTGATATTTTTTCTCTTGTTAGTTAAAATATCCACACTTTAAAATAATTATTTGTACTTTATGAAAAGACAGTCATATTTGATTTCTCATCTTAGCTTATCTACTTTCTATTTTTAAGCACACCCAATAAAATTATTTCACACTAAGAGGAGATATTTTAAGTTTGCTACTTTGAACCTATCTTCGGATGAATACTAAGATATACTTATTTAAATTATACTTTAAATCCATGTTTATACCACATTAGATAAAATATATGAATATTGTAATATGATGAAGTTTCGAAGAAAACTGCATTTGGCACATTTTAGAGTGCAATAAATTATAGTTACATAAACTGAAACTGAGACTTCTAAGTTACCATCTTAGTGAAAAAAAGACTTGCTTCAAATATTTCTTTCTAATTTTGATTTTCACTTTGAAAGATGCTGTTTTCTATGTACTTTCAAAGGACATGTATTTACCTAGGCCATATTGCTCTTGACAGGTATTGAAGCAATTGCATCTTGGCTTGTATTATTTCTATCAAGATAAGGCAGGTCATTTCTATTCTTCCTCAAATAATATCAGTAATTTTCCAATGAGAGTGTAATCTAATTACATATTTTCTAAAGAAGAGATATTTCACAATTTGATATTTACAATAGTAAAATAATTCTTCTTTTAGTTACTTTCTCATTTCTGAGGCAAAATAACTGACACAAGTTACAGAAGGGGAGGTTTATTTTAGCTCACAGTTTGTAGAGATTTCAACGCGTATCTAGCTGGTTTCAAGGCAGGGTGGCATGGCAGCGGGGCATGGCAGAGAAGTGAGAGTTCAAAGAAAGGCAGGAAGCAGCAGTCATCAAGGGAGGAGGAGGACTTTAGAGTGCAATAAATGAATGTCAATTCTTAGAGAATTGTTGTTGTTTGACTTACCTAGTAATTTCCAAGATCAATTCATTTGTAGAGATTCTCTTTACTAGATCAGCAGCACTCACAGTGACCCATGTCTGCCCACCAGACTTCACCTTCCAATATCACACCTAGCTATTAGCTCATCAGTGAACTAATCTAGTACCGCATACCCATGAACCAGTCCCGTTTTAGAGGCCTCATCTATGAGCACTTGAGTCTTTGCAGGGAGGCACCTAGATATGAGCCACAACAACTCTCCACTCTTTTTTCAGCAGCTGAAGAAAGTGCTATGACATTAATTATTAATATTTCCTGGGTAACCAAGAGAACATGGCAGAAAGATGATGTCATTGGTAATTGCAGAACAACTTCCTACACTACTCTTCTTTATGAGATCAAATAGAACATTGGCAAAACAATTATGAAAATCAGTGTTTTCAGAATTCTGTAATTCAATCAAATGCTTGCAAGAGTTGTGGAGCATTTGTTCCAGAAAAACACTTTACTCTAGGCAAGGCCAGGGACATTTGTGGTATTTTGTTGTGCTGAATTTCCATGTTTCACAGACTGTATTAGCACTGCAGCATCTTTGAAAACCAGGAGCTCCATAATCACAGTGAAAACCAGCAACCTGCGGACAGTGGGACACAGCCCAGCTGGAGTGTCTCTAAACACTGATTTGAGATCCTCTGAATGTTCATTCTCAGAGAATTGTCGTTGTTTGACTTATGTAGTAATTTCCAAGATCAATTCATTTGTAGAGATTCTCTTTACTAGATCAGATACAGAACTCACCCACTGTGAATAGTCTGTTCTCAGGGTTGTTCATCGAAAATAAAAACCAACAATTGTCTAGATTGCTTGGCAGCTGTCAGATGGTGGTAACAGTTGGAGTAAGCTGCACACTGATCAAAAGACTTCATAAAGAAAATCTTGAGAATGAGATGCCCATAGAGACTTTGTGAAAACCTCACAGGTTCCCGAGAATCTGAAAGACCATGCACTTATATAGACCTGTGTGCATGCCCAAGAAAAACCTAAAAGGCAAAAACAAACAAACAACAACAACAAAAAAACCCCAAAAACAACCAACCAACCAAACAAAAAACAGAAAATAAGATTAAATTTTTGCAAGTAATATATTTCATAACAGACTAATATATAAAATATATAGAGAACTTTTACAATTCAAAGTAGAAAGGCTAATCAATTAAAATATGGGCAAAGAATTTGAAAATTTTCTCCATGTAAGTTACCCAGTTGATAAATAAGCACCTGAGAAGATTTTGATGTTATTATGTACCAGAAATATTCAAACCAAAGCCATGAAATATCAGCACATTCATTTTCATGGCTATAGTAAAAAAAGATGAGCAAAAACAATTTAGGGGAGAAAGTACAGAAATTGAGTTCCAAAGAGAGTACATTGTTGATGAGAATATGAAATGGGACAAATTCTTTGGAAATCAGTTTGGAATTTACTCAAAAAATAAACATGAAGTTATTCCAGTTCTGAGTATTTTGCCAAGAGAAATAAAAGAAATCTTTATACAAGCACTTCAGAACATATGTTCACAACAAAGTTATTTATTATTTGTAATAGTTAAAAACTAGAAACATCTCAAGTGTCTTATTGAGGAATAAATAATGTGCAACATACTGAGATAATGGAATATTACTATTACTTGCTACAAGCTACAACATCATGAACTTTGAATAGATCATTCTAAGTGAAAGAAGTTAGGCACGGAGGTTACACATAAGACTCTACCTGTGTAAGCTGTCCAGGAAAGTTCATTAGGATGTAAGATAGATTAATTGCAACCCGAAGTTATCAGAAAAAGTGGTATAAACAATGATTGGTTTTTCATAGGGAGTTTTACTGAATGATGAAATATTTTAAAATTATACATTGGTGAATACATAATTCTTTTTCTTCTCTCATTGAAACATTCTTTAAAAATTTTAGCTTTATCTTTAAATGTTTAGCAATTTATTCACTCTAACTAAATGCCAATACTTTTAGTAAGAACTAAAGGTAAAACAGAACAAAATCATATATATTTGCTGTAAGAATGGAATTTCTGACTCACGCAGAACAATACAGATATTGTTAATGTCAGAAAAAATAAATGCCGAGGTATTTTTAAAGTTCATAGCATAGAGACTTGAAACCAGAGGACTGGTGATCAGGGAAGGGTGACCCTGACCAGACAGTAATAATGCTACAGTTTCCTTTATTTATCTCTTATGTCTGACAGTTACTTCATTCAACTGAGCTTTCTGTTTTTAAGGAAATTATCCATTTTAAATCAATATTCAGTTAATCCTTCCTTATCAGCCAACCACATACATGAGAGTTTGGCTCTTCAGAGATATTACAATTTAATATACCAAAAGATGGAGAAGAAGATATCTAGTAGGTCATCAAGGAGTTTAACTCAATTGAGAATATGAGGAAAGCACTGGTAGCTGGTAAATTTGTTCAGAAATAGCTCAGAGACCTAGAGACGACCTGGTTCCAGATTCAGTGCCACATGACCTTGTCAGATTCCCTATAGTTTCCAGATTCATCTCTGGGTTCCATATAACCACTGCTAGAGCATCACTTTTACTCCAAAAATTTATATATGTGTACATGTAATCATATACATGTCAATGGATACACATATGTAATCACATATCTACTAATAATATATGAAATGTGATTTATTTGTAGATCACAAATATGCGTATGAATGCATATGTGAATTGTACATGGAATTTATGTATAATTATATACATATATATATATACACATATAAATTACTGTATTCGTACATAGAGAAAGGGAATGCAAGTGACTTGGTTACTTTTCTTGCATTGCTGAGACAAAACACCTGACACCCAAAATTAGGGAAGGAAATGTTTATTTAACTTACATTTTTTGGAGGCTTCAGTCCATAATCAACTGGCACCAAGGCAGGGTGCATTGGCACCAGGGCAAAATTCAAGGCAGCAACCAGCAAAAGCAGCCAGAGACAAAGCAGGGGCGAACAAGCCTCTTCTTCTCCCTTATATCTAGGCAGGTTCCCAACTCCCCAGGGCAGCACTCACACCACCTCTGTGCCCTCCTTTTGCACAGATGGAGGCTATTTACAAAGTAAGAACCCTGGCTTCCTACTGAGTTTCTTTGTTAAACTTCTAAACTTCTCAAGTTGGCACAATGTATCAACCATGACAAAACTGGTAATACATCACTTTTACTCCAAAAATTTATATATGTGTACATGTAATTGTATAAATGTCAATAGATGTGCACATGTAACCACATAGCTACTAATAATATATGACATGTGATTTATTTGGGTATCATAAATATGTGTATAAATACATGTGTGAATTATACATGGAATTTATGTGTATTCATAAGTAGAGAAAGAGAATACAAAAGAGAAAAGAAAAAATGCTCCTTTTTAAAAGTCTCAAACCAGATGCATAATTTTTGGGCAAAATCAATGGATGAGTGTACCATTTCCTTACAATCTAGTGTTTTAATAATATGAAGGTCTCTCTATTTTATTTTTGTTTCATCTTATGTAATTTCACAATATTCAAATATATAATAAAACATAAATAAGAAGCATGTCAGATTTTTCCATTATTTTTTCATTTCATAGTTTGCAAAATGATTGTTGGAATATTACTTATTAATGATGACCATTAAGTGGCAAGGTTGTTGGAATTAAGACTTAGAACTTTTTCCTTTTGATTTTACTCTCCCTAATTAAACCCAGTAGTTTTTCAGAAAGTAGTTATTGTCTGAAAAAGTTGTTCAGCTTTTTGCTGGATTCATCATAATAACGAGTCCAAACAAAACTCAACATCATTTTTCACCGTTGAAACCCAACATACTGTTTCGTGATCATCTTTCTAATAAAATCTCTTCTAGTATCATTCTATTTTTGAAGTATAACTTCTTTGTCGACAGAAATACTCTTGCCACTCAACCCTGTGCCTTAAAAGCATTTAATATTTAGATTCCTGTCCTTCAATTTGAGTCTCATTTCCCCCACTTGGCTTCAGGCATACATCAAAAACAGGTTCTTCACAAGCAATTTAAAAATCACAGTTTTAGTAACTCTTTTCTCAAGAAATAAAAAGTGCCTGAGAAGAAGCTGTTTTACAGGACTGTGCTAGGAATGGTGAATCTTTCTCTGGATGGTTTAGAAGATATCTCTGGAATAAATGCAGACACAGAGATTAAGTTATCCTCTTACTGTGGGAAAGAGGGGTGAAGAAATTGTGGTCTGGGACTTTCAGAAAGTAGAACACAGTGGTTACACCAGTCTACACTCCCATCAATGGGGGAGGATTCCGTTATCCCCATGGACCTGCCGGCGTTTGTTATTGGTTGATTCCTTAATGGTAGCCAGTGTTTCTGGGATAAGGTGATATCTCAGTGTTGTTTTAACTTGCATCTCTTGACTGGCCAGTGATGTTGAGCGCTTTTCAATATATTTATTTGTCATTTGTATTTCTTTACCTGAGAAATACATATTCATCTCATGCAATTTTTGGATTGGATCTTTGGTTTTTGGGAGTCTTATGTTTTTCAGTTCTTTATATGTTATAGATTTGAGTCCTTTGTCTGAGGGACAGCTGCCAATAATTTTTTTCCACTCTGGGTAGTCTTTTCTTTCTGTTGATGATTTCCTTTGTTGTGCAAAAGCTTTTCAATAAGGCAAGATCTCATTTGTTGATTCTTTGTAATATTTCTTTTGCAGTCTGGGTTTTGTTCGTGAAGTCTCTACCTACACCTATGTCTTCAAGATTACTACCTATTTTCTCTTCTGGCCGATTTAGTGTTTCTGCTTTAATGTCTAGATCTTTGATCCATTTTGACATTAGTTTAGTGCATGGTAATATGCACAGGTCGAGTTTTAGTCTTCAGCATGTAAAAAGCCACTTTTGCTAGCACCATATATTAAAGAGACCATCTTTCTTCCAGTGAATGTGTTTGGCTCCTTTGTCAAAGATAAGGTGGCTGAGTGTGTTTGGAGTTGTGGAGTTGTGTCTGTTCCACTGACCCTCAGGTCTGTTTTTTTTTTTTTTTTTTATCATAGTTGCTTTGTAGTGGAGATTTCTTAAAAACTAGATTTAGAGATCCATTCATCCCAGCTATCCCCTGTCTATCTTCCCAGAAGAATTAAAAACATCTTACTACAGTGATATATGTGCACCCATGCTTATAGCAGCACAATTTGCAATAATTAAATCTTGGAAACTCAAATGCCCATCAACAGAGGATTGGCTAAAAAAGATGTGGGATTTTTTTAAAATAATGCAGTACTTAGTCAAAAAAAAAAAAAAAAAAGGCTAGATTTGAGACTTGTATAGGTAAATGGATGCAACTTGAGACTGTACTTGTAAGTGAAATAGATCAGGCCCACATGAGTAAACATTGTATTGTCTCACTAGTGTGAGAAATGAAATGAGTAAATATGACCTAAAATGTGCAATAGCTGTTGTGAATTGAAAAAAAAATCTGCGTAATAGAAAAGAGAAGCTAATGGAGGAAAGAGGAAAGGAACGAAGGGAAAAGGGAAAAACATACACATACGCAAGGCAGTTAAGCATCACAAGATAGTTATAGAGCTAGTTTCTCTTAGTTCATTGAAAAGAAAGATTTGTGCTGACATTGTCTGCACATTGTTTCATGCTTATATCTTGGGCTCTGAGTAACTACTATGAAACTGACAATACATAATGTATTAATTATTGCTGCTCTCCTATTAACCTGATCTGAAACTCTGTTTTATTTTATTTATATTTTTCCACTTCTCTTTAAAAAAAGAGAGGGACAAACTGTGATGGAGGAAAAAGGGAAGGGAAGGGAAAAAGAAAAGGAAATACATATAAATATGTATATACATATATATATATAGTACTATACATATATATATATATATATATACACACACACACACAGCATAGTTAAGATAGTCATACAGCTAGTTTCTCTTAGTTCATTGAAAAGAAAGGTCTGTGCTAATATCATTTGGACAATTCATGCCTATACCTTATACTCTGACTAACTACTATAAACAGCAATAACAATGTACTAATTATTATTGCTGTCCTACTAGCCTATTTTAAAACTGTTTTATTGTTATTTTTACTTTCTTTCTCTTTAAAAGGAAGAATGTAGAACACAAATTATCTTTTTAAGTTTCTTTTTTTATTATTACATGCTTGTGACACATAGCAATTACATACATCTAGGGGAAGTGATAGATGTCCACATGGGATGTTAATCATTTCTACTTCCCTTTCTCTTCTCTTCCTGGCCTTCCATCTCCTCCGTTATTGATTTGAGAGTATGGAGAGAGAGAGAGAGAGAGAGAGAGAGAGAGAGAGAGAGAGAGAGAGAGAGAGAGCGAGCATGCGTGTGTGTGTGTGTGTGTATGTGTGCACGTTTGAACCGTGGATTGAACTCAGGAGAATGTGTTTTTAATCCTACCCATGGTTCCCATCACAGGAAAGAGTTATGATTTCCAGTAACAAACATGTCTTCCATTACATTAATAGCTAATTCCCTTTTTCCACTTTTTATTGAGATTAATAAATCAAAATTTAATCATCTGCACACTTCCAATAATCTTACTATAGAACCATTTTTATCTGTAAGATGTAGGATATTATTTTCATGGAATACATAAATTTTAAAATCTGTAGCTAGGGTGCTTTATAACACAATGTATTTGTAAAAACCTCTTGCATTTTTATAAAATCAGTTTTCCTTTGATGACAAGTCTGGAGGACTTTATTTTTATTTATTTACTTTGCTTTTTCTTTTTCAGAAAGGCTGTGACTCAATACTTCATGCCTTCTTTATAAGGGAAGTGTACACAGCAGGTGTGGTAACCAGGATCTCTGCCTACTAAGATATTCAGGGATGGGAGTTTCAGCAAGAATAATTATTGTCTACAGGAAAAACAGAGGTAAACACCGTGGTCTTTTCAGCCCTGTGGGCCCAGGAAATACTGCATCTCTAGAAGCTTACTCCTTCCAGTGTGTGGCATTAAGAACTTTCAATGGGGAGTGAGTCCACTGGGAAATCTTTTAAGGGGAAGAAAATCTGAAAATTGAGAAATCAGAAGTAAAATTTATATATTGTACCTCCCAATGTTGAAAGTGCTAAATAAATAATAATTTCCATAATAGAAGACAACATGTACATGCCAAAGTCTCCCCTAGAACTAATAAAATAATATTGACTAGTTACCATATAACACAGCTGCTCACAAAAGATTATAATTCTTTGGGAAATAGTAATAAATTACAGTAACCTTCAGAAACAGAGAGAGAAATTATCTAAAAATTAAAAAAAATGTACATCTTGCAATCTTATGTTTTTCAGTGTGGAGTTAATAGGAGGAGAAATTAGATGAGAAAAATTTTAGTTTATTGGCTCATAAAGTTTTCCATTTTGGGATGTAAGAAATCAGATCTATATCTTTAAACATTCAAAGGAAATAATATGCAAATTATCTATCTTATTAGGAATCTTTTATTAGAAATAAAAAAATCAAATAAAAATGTAATTTAGTTTGCTGAGCCACTGTGGGGATTGTGAGCTTACAAATAGGTCAGTGATTAGAAGGAAATCTTAAGTTAAAGAAAAATGTGGGTATTACTGTTTAATAAATCAAGTGATAAAATTTTATCCATATAATGCCATTACATTTATCCTGCACATCTGGTTATAAATCACTTGTTTTTCAGACATTTTGAAGTTTTTATTTCCATGCATGCAGGGATCACAAATTCATTATTAAAATAAATTTAATAACAAATTTGAGCCTGTTTTATTATAATTCAAGTAGTCAAACAGTAGATATCACCTAAAAATATTAAAGTAAATACCAAAAAATATTAAAGTAAAATATTTCATTATCACCTTCTAAGTTGATCAGAGTTGTATTTCATGCTTTTCAATATCTAGAGAAAATTTCTTATTAGTAGCACAACAACAATAAAAATTGCTGTTATATGCTTTCATTATGAACATAGGTTGTAAACTGTAATGTTATAAGCTTAGCAACACACGATTTTTGCTGATCCTACATGCATGGAATAGTGAAAAGAAGGTTATGTTTTCTGGATTAAGAGAAAAATGGAGTTTGGGAGTGGAGTAAGAATAATTCTGAACCTTCCTACTCAGCTTTGATGTATCCTGAAGTGTTTCAAACAAATCAACGTTCCCTTGACATAATGATACAATAGTCATCTTAACTCCCACTATATCGTACTTTTGTATAAGGTTTTGAAAGTTTCAAAACTGTTCACAACAATTATTATTATTTCAGCTGCATATTTACTTTATAGGAATGCTGAGCAGATATTGATTGATAAGCCAAGTAAAAGATAAAGAAATTCAGAAACTTGCAAAATTCACACTGTAGGTCAATGGAAAAACTGAATTTACCTTTTATTTACTGAATCTTTTAGAGAATCATGACACAGGTGGATAACCCACCATGATCAAAAGCAAGTGAATCCAGTCTGCAATTGCATAGATATAAAAGTGAAGGTTTACAGAAAAGGCAACAGACCTAGAAATTTAAGAAGGAAGTACATCAGATGTGGAATATCTAGATTCTTTGCACTTCATTGCTCTTTCAACCTTCCCTTTAACTTTAAAAACATTGCTGGAACTGAAAAAGTATATAGAATCCAAAACCTATAATAAATTCTGTGTAAAGTTAAGAAACTGCTCAAAGAGGAAAATAAATTGGGATAGGAGAAAAGAGGAAAGAAGGAGGGAAAAAGGAAAAAGACATAAACGTGTATATATGTATACATAAGATAACTAAAATGACTATGCTACTAAATGTATTAGTTATTGAAAAAGAAGGGTTAATACTCATGATTAGATCAATTTTACATGTCTATGTCTGTTAATCTAAACAACCCTTTTGAAGGTAACGACATGCAATATTACAACCATTGTCAAATTCCTAACATCTTGCTTTGTAAATCTATAATGTTATTGTATTGAGTTTGTTGGTGTTTGTCTGCTTTGCTTTTTTTTTCCTGTGTCTTTTTTCTCCTAAATAGGAAAAAATAAAAAATAAAAACGTCACTACTTGATTCATAGTGAGTAGTTCCTACCACATCTGTGCTATGTTCAAAGCTGGACTTGGGACGGGGCTGGCTTCTGTGCACAGCCCCATCTTAGCCCTGCCTCTCAACACTGGTTGAACTGAAAGCAAATTTCTTAAGCCTTGATGCACGTGAAATGAGCAAGGAAATGGAGCACAGTGATGTCTTTTACTCTTTCTCAGCAGTAGATAGTCTATCACTACTTCAAGATGTAAGCAAGTCTCACTTCAGAGATCAGAATATTCAAGCTATGAATCAAAACTCTAGATTTTTTTCAGTATTAAATTTATCTTCTTATTGAGAATTTGTCTTGGAGTGGAAGACAATGTTAGGAAAGAGGGGAGAATCAGCTCTAAAAGTTTTGATTTTGTTTTCCTACCCTACTTGACATATTCTGGCACCTATAAAGTTGGAGCAGGGAGAATCCGGAACTGCAGTGGAAAATGAAGTCTTCTACTTGAATAATGTGGTAACAGGTTGTTCTCTTGCCCTCTGCACCTTAAGGCGTATATATATTCTTCTCTCGCCTCCCTCCTCTCAATTGTTAGAAGCTCTTTATAGTTTTCTCACAAGGACCCTTCAACTATTGTCACATGACCTAGACAAGAGGTGAATCATTTGATAGGTAGTGATTTTCCCTAAATTATGCAATGCCTACAAATACAAATCCTCCTCACCTCTATGCTACTTAGATTTGTGTTTTCCTTGAGGTTCTCTTATTGCACAACATTTAGTACAAGGACAGCAGGATCCACCTGTGAGACGTGTGCGAGTCACTAGTTATAAAAAAAAAAGCATTGGAAATATGCTTATTGCAAGATAGCCCTGTCCTATACCATTTCTGCTACTATAATAAAATTCTACAGACTATATAATTTATAAATAATAGAAATTTGTTTATTGTAGTTCAAAAGACTGGGAAGTCCAAAATCAAGGCATTGGCAGTTTCATTGTCTAGAAAGGCTTTTCTCTTGTTGCTTTGGATCTGTTTTCTCTGGAGGAGACCAACACCACCTCCTCACAGGATAAAAAGAACAAGAGAGGAAGGAATGCTGTGTGAAGCCTCTTATTAGGTCATTAATCTCTCTTTTGAAGGAGGACCTGTCATGACCTACTTACCTAAATGCCCCACTTCTTACTACTATTGCATTATGAATGAAGTTTCAACACCAATTTCAGAGGAATGCAAACATCTAAATTATGCTAAGGCCTCTCCTTGATCCCTCACACAGTAGTACTTTTTAGGTTTTTTCCTATCCTTGAGGGTAGTCATATTTGTGACAGCGAGGACATATTTACTCTGAGTGGACCCAGGATGACCTCTTGCATTAAGAAACGGTGAAGCCATTAGAATGTCCTGAATTTGCCTTCAAGGTTGTGAAGAATCAAAATCTAAGGAAAGAAGAAAGTCTTCTCAAATATATTTTTAAAAATCAGCTCTTCTTTCCCCTTGTCCATGATGTTTTCTACCTTTTTTCTAGTGGAAGGATCCAAAAGTTTTAAAACTAATTCACATTGTTGCATCTGACTATGATTACTGGAAATCTCAATTTGCAAATGTAGAGGTCTTATTGCAAATTTATTTTTAATATCATGTAATATGTGATTTATAGTTAAGACTGGGACTATATCGGTGTTAGGGAGACATTTATGTCAGGTTAGTGAGTGCTTATTAATCATTTGTCAGATGTCAAATTAAGAATTAAATGGGTAAAACAAAATTCAGTCACATCACTGGGTAAGGTAATTTGTGAGTTGAAATAGAAGATCTAACTCCAGCTTAGCCTTCACACTGAAGATGACTTGGAGAAGAAACACATTTGCCAAATCTTATACAGGTTTTCTCAGGCATGATTTTTACTTACTTTCCAAAATGTATACAACTATCACTTTATAAGCAAGTGATACCCACTGCACTGTGATTGTAAGCATTTGTGGTTGCCCTGTACACTTTTCAAAATAAAATTTTAAACAATGAAGCATTTATTTTCTTTAATTTGGAATGCATTAATATTATATGTGTTAATATGTATTTCTTTAATTTGGAGTGTGATAATATTGTATGTGCTAAAATGTATTTGCCATATTATTTGCACAATGATAAATATTTCTTAGTTTGAATCCACTGCATACCATCATTGTTGAAAAATGGAAAATACAGTTTATGGATCATTACATTTGTAGTCTTCCTTTCTACACCATTATTCCTTTCCCTTCATTAAGCTCTTCCAGAGTTAAGTGGAAAGCCACAGTGACAGTGATGGGCAAGAATATTGTGTGCTCTGTCAGTTCAAATAAATTCCAAGTTAGGAAATGACAATTTTGTCAGCAAGGATTAACATCTAGTGATGCCTAAAAGAGTACGAATGTATATTCAATTGCAAGTGATAATGAGAGTACTTTAAGGAGTATTCTTAAAGCGGGGAAAAAGGCTGTCATTTACTGGGCATGGTGCAAGTACACTAAATACTTTTTTTTTGTCTGTTTCCTATGATCACTTTCATTTAACACTGTCAGAAATAGAAGACACTTTCATTGCTAACCACTAGGAACTAAGTATTTTGTTGACTTTCATTTTTAAAAAAATCACATTCTTACTATAAGATCTACTGTGTGACAGGGTACAAGATGAAGCCAAATTACCCACCAAGCATGGAAAGTACACAATAGGAGGAAGGGAAATAAAATAAAAATGGTTGTATCTACTGTCCACACTGTGGAATTATACAAGCAGTGACCATATTATTTATTTCATCATTATTCTATTAATACATCTGCAAATTAAGGTGTCAAATACAATTTTCCTTCAAACAGTGTTTAAAACCCAACTTGTTATTACAAGTAATTAAAAATGACTACAAAAAGACATAGCAGGGGGCCTGAAAATAACAAATTCCCAATAGTGGCTTACTGATAATAGTAAAGCATGCAGGATTTTTATACCACCATTAAACAAAATAATTAAGTAACTAAATAGAGATAAAATAAATTTCTACCTTTTTAAAGCAAAAGTATAGGTTATACACAGTTCGAGTGTATCCCTCCAGAAGGTCATGTGTTAGAGGCTTAGCCCCAGTGTAGCAGCAGAGTCTTTAAGAGTTGGAGGTGAATGGAAGGTAATGACGTCATGGGGGCCTCAGGCTCAGAAGGGATGAAGGATTGCACTTGCAGGAGAGGATTTGTAACAAGCGAGACTGTAGCCTCCCCTGAACCTTTCTTCCTGTTTCCTCAGGTCTCCTTCTCTTGTGGGTGGTCACGCAGCAATGCCACGCACCATGCTGTGATGACACCAGAAAGCCATCACCAGAGCTGAGCAGAAGCTGATGCCATGTTCTGGGACCTATCAAACCGTGAGTTCAATAAAGCTCTTTAATTTTTATGTATACCCAGCGTCAGCTATTCTGTTGTAGCAATAGGCAATAATTTAAAAGGACTAACAAATCTATGATCTTAACACTGTGTCCCTCACCTTGTGGCACTGTTGAATTAATGGAATCCATTTTTGAAACAGTGCAGTAGAAGAGTTTGGAGCAGAGAAATGATGGAGGCAGGGGTGTAGGCATGTGCAATGGCTGTGATAGTTGAGATGAAAGGTGGTAGCTTCAACTAGCATGATGGCCATTCTAATGGTGAGGGGCCAATGATTTGAGGATACATTTTTTTCATGCATGATTGGCAGATTTATTTTAAGAATTATATGACTATGTCTACTTCCTGGCTCAGAGTATTATGTCTTGCTCACTGAATGGTAATCATTTTAAGTCTACCCATGTAGTCTCGTGAAGAAATGTAGTGGCCGAGGGACTAAAAGTATAAATGGTACTAAATCCCTTGCTACATGATTGGCAAAGGAATTGGTTTGAAAAATTTGTAATACTCACTTTTGTTATTGACAGAGGTAAATGGGAAGTAGAGATTAAACATGATGCTGTAATAAACCAACTTAATCTACATCTCATTACCTATTTAACTGATTACCATCAGGTATTTAAAAAGCTTTAGATTGTACTAAATTAATATCAAATCGATCTCAGAATCTCAGACACTTTCTCTTTCAAGCATAATTGGGGTCAATGCGCTTGGGAATGTGGAAGCTCTAATCTTTATGGGAAGAAAAATATTCAGCTACATTTTCACTAACTCTCTATGGAAAACGTTTCATGTTAGGTAAAGCATAGAATGAGGCAATTAATTTGTATTTATTCAAAACCAACTTTGCTTTGCTTTTAGCCTTCAAATCCACTGACATTTTTCTCTTGTCACTTTGAGTTTTGTATTTGGATCAGGATCTCTTTAAAGTTTGACTTTGTAACATGATATGGAGGAATTTTCACTCACTTATTGAGACAGAAAGGAGGTTAACAGGACATCAGTAGAAAATCTTAAACAAACAATCCTGCAGATCTATAGAAATCATTCAGAGAGGAATGTGAATGGCTGTCCTGCGCTTCCACAAGAACCCTGGCTTCAGTGTGAGGGGCAGCAGGGAGAAGGTATTTTGTTCATCTTTCCCATTAAGAGACCTCATCTGATCAGTTTTATGCTGGAGCCCAAGCCTTGGTTTCAAGCCTAAGCCCATAGCCAGGCTTCTCTGACGATAGCCAGTAGAGTGTCTTATACTTTCTTTCACCCAGTTACTAAGGGTGCATTTGTGTGTGCTGCAAGAATCACACACAAACAGGATCTCACATTTGTCTTCCCTGGGCTATGGGCTCTTTCCAGCCCCTGGGTGCAAACTGTTTGCCTTAGTTTGGGAGGTGGATTGTGGAATCACTCCACTTCGTGAAGGTTGATATAACAGTAAAGGGATGGATTTTCTATCACCCTTGCAATCTATCTCCAAATTTAAAGATTGAAAACAATAACCATCAACTATTTGCCTTAGCATGCAGAAGCTGTGCTGAAAAGCTCTGCTCTGCTCTGCTGGCCAGCAGCTTCCCGGGGGCTGAGAATCCACATCTGAGCTGACACTGAGTGACCTGGGAACTCGGCTTTACAGCAATGTGACTGAACTCCAAAGCAAGTGTCTGAGAGAATGAGACAGAACATATACGGTCTTCTGTCCTGTAACTCTGGGCGTCACCTCCTGTCACTTCTGTCATAACCTCAGCCTGGCCAGATTCAGAGAAGGGAAGGCAAGACCTTACCTTTCTGTTGAAAGTATGAAAGTTGTATAATAGAGCATGTGGCTTGCGTGAAATTGGTGTAGCCACTTTCAGAAAGTGCCCTCTGTCATGACTTTCCTTAGATACCACCAAAAGTTTTTATTTTTGATGAGCAACAATTATTCTGTCTTCAAGTTGTCACCATCAGAGGTAGAGGGATTAAATTTGGGGAAAGGCTATGGAGGCATTAACAAAATAATAAGATGCATAATAGAAACTGGAAGTAATGTTACCTTTTTGGGGGAATTGCCTTTTGCATTTTTGGAATGCTTCTTTCATCGATTAAGTAGAGATGTATTAGAATTCTCGGACTTTCCAGGGAATTAGTAGGCATTTTTAACAGTTTGCTACAAGCCTCACACACAGAGAGGATCTCACGCTTGTCTTCCCTGGGTTATGGGCTCTTTCCAACCCCTGGGTGCAAGCACAGCCCGGGATACGCAGACCACTGAATCAGAACAAAGTGCAGGTCGGCTAGACCTGGAGAAAGCAGGATCCCCTGTGCCTTATTCACACCCACACCGACAACCCTGTGGAATCCCTGGAGCCCTGAGGACAGACAGGTGCCTTGCGGGGACTGGTGGGCAGCTAAGAGAGAAGAGGTGGTGGCAAGCCAGGGTCACTGAGGGCTGCTGGAGCGCACAGTGGGCTCCCAGTTCCCGGGATCCGCAGCCCCCTCGCCCCTGTGTACCCGGCCCTCCAGCTTGAGCTCCTGCGCGTCCGTTTCCAAGTTTGCGTGGCCGCGACTCATCCTCTGCAAACAGCCGCCACCTGCCCCTCCACTCTTCGCGGAACACCCCTCCTTCTGCCCATCCGGAGTGGGAGCGCCCTTCCCCTACAGTGGCGCAGAGGAGATCCTGCGGCGTCACGAGTGGGACCTCTGGCTCCCATGGCGCGGAAAAGTGGGCGAAGTCAGAGGGCGCGGCGCCCGGGGGTCTGCAGCCCGGCAGCCAGCGCCCCGCGCACTCGGCACCGGCGCGGGCTCCGGAGGTGCTTGGCGTGGGCCGCTTTCTCCACCGCTGCTCAGAGCTGCTCGGTCCCGAGGCCGGGGAGAATGGGGAGGAGGAGCGAGACTGCTGGGGAAGGCCCTTGGCGGACGGAATGAGGGTCCGGCCGAACTGCCTGCTCCCGGGTAGAGGAAACTTTGCCGGCGGCAGCAGGCTTGCTCCGGCAAGAGACTGCACAGAAATAAACTATGGGGCAGTGACCCACTGAGAAAAAAATCAAAACCGTGCAGCATCAGCAGAGAAAGGGTGTTGGGCTACATGCAAAGAGATGAAAGGTGGGAAGTTGGATGGGATAAAAGAAAGATAGGATGGATTCTGTGGAAATCTTCCAAAGCCAGGCGTCCAGGAAATGTCTAAAAGAGTATTTTAAAATTTATTCTATTTCATTTTATTGGTGGTATTGGGGATCAAATCCATAGGTGCTCTGCCCCTGAGGTACATCTCCAGTCACAACTATTTATTTGTGTGTTTATTTGTAAACAGGGTCTTGCTAAGTTGCCAAGGGGAAATTTGAAATTGCAATCTTTCTGCCTCAGCCTCCCAAGGTGCTGGAATTAATTACAGGCATGCAAGACAGTTCCAAGATCTGGAGATACAAATTTATTTGTAGTCTCCTTCCCAGAAATGTACAGATGAGGCAAGCGGATACATTTCCCTGCTTTTAGTTGTAATGTAATGGCCAGCAACCTGCTCAGAAACTCGCTACTTAGGCTTTTCATCCAAAGTTACATGTACTTCAAAATACTTGTCTGCCCATTTTTAAATGTCTTCGGTGTATAGGCATATGTTATAGTAAGGCCGATCATGACGATAGCAATTAGGGTGAGCACCCAGTTCACCCTGCAATCCAAACTTCAGGTTAGAGGTGCTGATTATATATCCTTTCTGGAGTAGTTTAATCAAATAATTGAATCAGAAATTCATTTCATTCCAGTTTAAAGACTTTTGTCTGCACTTCCTAACTCAGTCACTCTATCTTTCCTTCGTAACTCTGAAAATTAATTCTCTAATTTGAACTTGAATCATTTTATACTAATTGAATAACTTCCTTGCTGCTTTAGGTGATTAATCAAAGTTCTGTATTTAAGTCGAAAATTGAAATTCATGAAACAGGTAAAACTCGCAGAGACAAAATTAAAAGAACTTCGAAACTGAATTATTTTTTCCCTTTTCAGGACATGTACATTTGAAAATATCATTTACTCCTTTGACTTCTATATCTGTTTCTATCTTGAAAGAAAGACGTTGGAGGCATTGAGAAGAAAGGAGCACATTTTTGTCAAATCAAAAATCCAGTTAAGAAATGGCACAAAAGACTGCCAGTTTTTGTCTAAAGTTCTCTGCATCTCAGTGGGACTTATTTGAGTCAGGGCATAGTTAGGATTTAAATCAGTGTACCGTGTTTCACTTAGAATACCGCTTCCAACCGCAATAGCGTTTAGGCTCCCTTTATTTTTGATGACACTGACAGTCTTGAAGAGCACTTGTCAGCTGTCCAGTAGAATGTCCTTTGTTGTTTTTAGCACTGTTTTCTCAGGAGAAGAGTAGAGTTACAGATTTTTAAAAATAATTTTATTTCAGGGAATTTTAGATTTATAAAACAATGTAGAAGATACAGACCGACAGAGAGTTCCTGCACCCAACACTCGGCAGCTCCTGGTGGTAACATTGCACGCCAGACTAGTACATTTCTCACACTTAGTGAAGCAGTGTTTATAAGTTATTATTATGAAAGTCTATACTTTATTATTTAGTTTTCATTAGCATTTACCCAGTGTCTTTTCTGTTCCAGGATTCCATTCAAGATACCAAGTTGTGTCTTGTTTCTAAGTGTTCTTGAAATGCTCTTGGCTGTGACGTTTTTCTCTTGTTTGTGGTTTCTTTTAGGGCATTGGACCTTTGGAGGTGTCCCGATCAGATATTTTATAAAGTGTCTCTCAATTAGAATTTATCTGATGTTTTCATGATCATGAATTTATAGGTGTTGGAGCAGAAACCATCAGAAATAAAATGCTATTTTATTACATAATATCATAGGTACTCACCATTAATGAGCTAAGACTGTTGACATTAATCTTGCTGAGAAAATGTTTGTCAGTTTTCTCCATTGTAACACTACTTGGGCCTCCCCTTTATAATTATATTCTTATATTCAACATCATGTTCTCGTATTTGGAATTATATTCTTATATTTGAAAATATATTCTTTGTAAAGATGTCTCTATGAACAGCCCACACTTACGCAGTGGGGATCTATGCTCCCTCTTGGAGATATCACTGAATCTTATCTAGTACATAGGGTTCATTCTAATCTTCAATTCTCATTTATTTGTAACTTGATTCTCCAGACATTGAAACACTGACTTCCACTGTCCATTATTTACTTACTTATTTGTCCCATCGTCCTATGCAAGTAAGAATTGCCAGTATTTAAATCCCTTTTCCCATCCTTGTCACAGTGCAGGAATTTTATATTTGTAACCCCATGGAACATTATTGGGATTTTGACGAGTTAATTCCAACCCTCCACCTCCAGTGCAACCCACATTGCGTGCAAAGACACTAAGACATATTTGCAGTTCTGGCAGCCAAGGGGTCCTGAGGCCGGTCCAGATAAGGGTTCATGGAACAAAGGCCATGACCTGGAGACTAATCCAGGTTTTATTAATTAGTCAAGAAGGGAGTGGCTCAAGGATGAGTGATGGTGAGAGAAGGATATACAGAGAAACCAAGGTGCATAACACATTCGAGGTAGCATTTAACATTTAGGGACTGGTGTTTCAGTTCTGACATGAAAACTTTTTCTGCCCTAGGAAGTCATAGCTTCTTATCCTGAGGCTCGAACCCAGCTGATAATCCTGGGGCTTGGCTCTGTCATCCCGCTGGGCTCACCTACTAAAAGGGAGACACAGTCCAGGAAACGGGTATCCCTTGACTTCACAGATTGTACATCAATACCTCAGTTAGCCCTATTAACATTGCTTAGAGTCAATTGAAGGGAAAAGGAAATAGCTTAGCCAGCTCTGTACATATCAGTATAAGTAGATAAGGCCAGGTTTAGCTAAGGTGGAGGTAATTGCTCTTTATTCAAGGAGAGCCATTCCAGTGGCCCTCTACAGCTAGCATTTTCCCCTATGATAAAATTACCAGCGAGAGTACAATGTTTTTAGTCTGGTATCTTTGTCTTTAGTCTTACAGCAACCAGGCTACCATGCTATCTCCTAGGGTTGCTTACATCATTTCTTTCCTCTTCATCTTCTTCAGTGGGATTACATTACACATGTGTAATATAATTAAATAATTCATCACAATAGGCAACCTGTCCTGAGGCTTTTCAATCTTCTGGTTAACTTTTCTAAAGTTTATGTTCTTTATGATTTCCTGATACATGAGTTTTGATAAATGATTTTAGTTAGGTATCCACCATCCATACATTAAAAACATTATCAACCTCATTTCCTTTCTGCTGCTACCTTGTAATCAGCTCCTTCTCTTTCCTTGGACACTTGGCAGCTGCTGGTCGGAGTTTGTCTCATTGTCTTTCCTCTTCTGTATTGTCATGGACATGCAATCAAGAAACATGTCATCTTTTTGCTCTGACTTCTTTTATTTAGAAAAGTGCATTTAAGATCTACCTATCCTATTTCATGAACTAATAATTTGTTTCTTTTAACTGAGCATTATCCCATTGTGTGGATGTACTGCAATTTGTTTATCCATTAATCTATTTGAGCTTATTTTGTCTCTTTCAAATTTTCTCAATTGCGACTAAACCTACTACGATCTCTCTTTAGGGGATTATCAGAAAGAAAAATAGAAGTTTTGTTAGGAGTTCACCACGTAGAAATGGTGGATTGACACCTTGATGTTGGGAATATAATGAAGACAAATAAAAGACATATGCAAATTCTAGTCCAAGGTCTACCATGCAGGAAGACTTTCTGAATGCTACTTTTGCTGTCTGACCAGGGACTTTACAGAATCTAAGATGATCCTTCATATGATACATCTCACATGTGAGAAAATGCCATCAAGTTGGCAATTATCTTATGTTGAATTGAGTTCATTTAACACTTTTTGATCATATTACCATGTCAATCCCTGCTGGTAGTGGGAGCCCAAGTAGATGACTAGATTCCTATGCCTAAGCCTGATATTTTATGAAAGCAGGATCTGAAAACAGAGAAACAGGTGCAGTAGGGACACAACACACATGTGACAAGAGTCTTCATTGTGCCCTCTGCACTGGCCATTACATAGAGATGGCTGAGGCAAAGAATAATGTCAGTCTTTAGAAGACGTATGTAGTAGTAGAAAGAGCATAAACTGGGGTCACAGAGAATAAGTTCAATCATTTTATTCACCACAGCAATAATTGAATCAGTAATCCTGGGCAAGATATTTCACTTCTCTGTAATTATTAATCAGTGTGTCAAAAGTACATGATCCATGTATTCATCCATTAATACTGTTTAATGTATTAGATCAGATAGATATGGAAAGGAGGTAAACATACAAATACATGGAATGGGTATGGTGACATTGTGTAAAGATAATAAAATAGGGTGATGAGGCAGACAGTGGGGTTGAAGAACCACTTCTAATGAAAGGCTGTTCTACCTGAAATGCAAGCAATGCAAAGAGTTGGTTGTGCTCCGTGGACTGTTACAGAAGCCTAACAAATGATCATTGCAGAATCTGTATTTTCGATTCGAGAGGTAGGTATAAGAAGACATCTGGAAAGGGCCTTTGAGGTAATCATAACCTGTGATTGTTTTGTCCTTATAATACATCACAATTATTCGGGGAGTTCGTTCAATGCATATTTCAAGGTTCCAACTGCCCTTGCTGCCTTTTCTCTCCAGCACAAATCCCAGACCTTGAAATTGGGCAAAGTTTTGAAAGTATAGTTTTCTTTGCAACTAATTGTTCTATTATTGGGATTTCAAAGGATCAGCAGATGCATTGCTTCTGTGCTCCTAGCAGCCTAGCTGGGAAGCTGACAGTACCCTGAAATCCTGAAGAGGAAATTCAAAAAAGAGGTCCTGGACACATGCTGACTGTTGGCCATGGATCAGGACATTTCAACCTGGCCCATTCCTTCTCTGCTGGCCTCCCTGCTCTCTAGAAAACATTCTGAGGAAACACCATGGATTTCCAGTGTTCGTGTAGCTAAAAATGATCCCACGTGCTTGGACCCTGCCTTCTCTCAATAACGTCACTAAAAACGTTATCAGTTTCATCAAGGGAGTAAATTATGTGTGTGGGCTTCTTTCATGATGTTAAATTGCCATTTGAAAAGTTGATCCGATTTAGATAACTCACCGTTGGTTCATGGTACAAGTATGCTCCAGTCATGATCAAAAATATGTTTATTTTTTCACTAGAAATAATGGATGTTAATTTTATTTGCATTCTTGCACTATCTAATCTCATTTTCCCCTTCTCACCTTAACAGATTATCAAGATACTGTTTCAGTTACCTTTTCCTGGTCCCAGTTCTCCCTGTCTCTGGCTCAGTAAATGCGTCGTAGAATTCCCTGCAAATCTCTAGCGACAGGTGCATGAAAATTGGGAAGCTGAGTTCTGAGAGGGGGATATGCAAGTGTGAAGATGTTATATGGGGGTCTTTATCTGGGCCATGAGAGGGACTCTTCCTAAGTTAATGTGCTCTGAGCCTCCTTCTCTTTGTTTTTCTTCTTTTTTTACCTTTCATAAACATGGGAGACATTATTGCCATAGCTGTTCAGAGCACCCTCAATAAAGTAAAATGTTTTTAACCCTAAAGGAGTCAGAGGAGAATGAAAAGGATCCAACCTGTCTCTTATGCTTTGGATATCGTGGGTATTGGTAAATTCTGTGTTCACCTGTGACTCTTATCTTTGAGAGAGAGATGTGGGAGAAAGAATAAAGAGTAAATGATAAAGAGTAAAATGAAGTGTGAAACTAAAAATCGTTTCTTCCCTCTTACTCCTTTCCCAAAAAGTTTTCAATCTTAGATTTGATGCATTTCTATACATTTACATAGGTCTCTTTAAAAAAAATTAGGATTGTATACAAAACAATGTAAAATATCGCAGTGGATACTAGTTTACCCTACAATATGTTTTGTCTATTTTGACATATTTCAGTGGTTCTTTGCTTATTTAAAATGTACACCCACAGTTAAATTGATTTGTAACAAGATGTAATTCTGCCATTCAGATTTTTTCTACATGTGTGATTTATATTATTCATAACAGGTATAATTTTTCTTTTCAAGAAGCGAGGTGTAGTATAGTGTTCTCAACCTTGGGAGTACTTTGCAGTCATCTAAGAAGCATCAAAAAATGCCTGCACCCATACCCATATCTGCAGAAATTCTGAATCAATTAGCCTGGTAAAAATTAAAAGCCTCTAAATAAATCCAAGGGATCTCCAAACGTGGAGCTATTGATATAGGTAAAGCTTTTTAAGCTTCTTTTCTTTAAGACAAATAGATTGTTGTTGAATGTGCCATAATTTACTTTTCCACAACTTGGTGGACATTTAGGTTGAGTTCAGTTAAACAGCATTTGCTTAGTTATCTTCCATATACAGAGATATAAATATGGTACTAATAGGTGGTAAAGCAGCTGTCTGGTTATAAATGTCTAATAATAAATAGCAGAATTGCTTTTGTAATTGTGGAACCCAGACATAGTGACACAATTTGCTTTAGCTAGTTGACTTTGAAATTAGGAATCATGGTGAATGAGATTAGCTGAGACCTGATCTCAGAAAAGGAGAGTAATGACCCTGAGCAGGTGAGTCATCCCACAACTAGCTTTCAGGCTTTCCTGGTGATTTATACTCATTTACGCTCATTACCAAAAGACCTAGCACCCAGTAGCTCCACTGACTTTGTAGTATAATTGTATTGCCTCCTACCATGACTTTGTTGCCCAGAATTTGCTTTTTCTATTCTAGGTCTCAAGTTTTTAACTGAACTCTTGGCTTCTGGGAAAGACTGGTCTCCATAAATGACTATGTATTTGAAAATAAGTATCTTATTACATAAAAGTAATGGTTCAATGGTGCTTTTAAGTATCTCTTCTCTGCTGAGCCCAGAATCTCCCCTTTTGAGACAAAGTTCCAGCCTGAGATGCTTCCCAACAGAAGGACCACAGCTGCAGACACAAGGGTCCTTATTGTCAACAACAACAGCAACAAATACATACATATATATATATATATATATATATATATATATATACATACATACATACATATATAAAGGGCTAAATTTTCCCTTTTCACTCCATAACAAAGCTTCACTCTGCTTTTTCAGGTTGCAATCGTCTAGTGCCTGCTAGGTCAGGCACTGTTGGTAGGGCAGGAAGTAAGACCTAGCCTAGCAGTCTGGGAGGAAATGCGAATATCACTGTTGGAGTATGATTGAGCAACAGTATTTCCACTGCCATGTCTTTGTTTTTACTCCTCTCTTTTCTCCCTTGTGTTCTGCTTCCCTCTATTTCCTCCTTTTCTTTGGCCTCTCAATGTGGAAGAGTACTTGAGGCACCTGGAAGTAAAACATCTGAATCTGTGGGGGACACAATATAATTGTCCTAAGACCAAGCAGCTCGGTTATGGAGTAGACAGTTTGAGGTGGTGTGGGGTGCTAGACGTTGGCCTGAAAAGATGGATAAAGCAGACATGTGTGTGTGTGTGCTTATGGGATTTAGATATATGAAATCATAAGTTATAAATATGGTTAAATATTAAGTGTATTTTAAGAGCCCCAATTCTGTACTGGAGAAATGAAATGCAAATACTATAAACTATCGCATAGTTGTGGTGAGTACGTGACTCAGTTCCTGAATTGAAACTGAAGAAACTGAAGGACAAATTTACAAACCAATCCCTCTACATGGGCATCGGATACATTTTGAAGCTGATGTTGCAGAAACCGAAAACAAAAAGTTGATGTAGCAGAGCCAATTTTTCTGCCTACAGTTGTCCCTTGGGTCATTACTGGAGGTGAGCTGCTGGATGGCGAGGCCAGAGGAGGGAGCGAGGACCCATGAGGGAAGAAGCGAGCACAGAGCAAGGATCCATGAAACTGCTTCAGGGACCGTTTGTCAGTTTTAGTTGCATGGACCATGAAATGACCCCTACTGGGGTTACGCAGCTATGCTTTGGGAGCTCGGGGGGAGCATGTGCTGGCTGGGGATGTGTTCAAATAAAACTTTATTCACAAATACAAGCTGTAGGCCAGACTTAGCCTGGAGCATTAGTTTCCTAACCCCTTATCTAGCAGAAGAGCACAGTAGCTTTGCTACTTTCTCGTTGAGGGGTGATCATGAGCAAGTCATTGTATGTATCCCTGCGTACTGTCTTTTCAAAGAAAAGTAATAGAAACTGTTTCATCTCTAGATTGTGTGAGAACTCTGAAGTCACAGCTCTGGCAAATTTGGGGAGAAATTTTTAAAACTAGACAGAATCCAGAAGAGGTAATAATGTTCTACTGTTGGACTAAAAAATAATGTTTTACTATTCGGAATTAAAGTGTAAGACTTCATAATGAATGGGAAAAACTGTGAAGTATTTTCATAAAGCTCCTAATGTTACAAGCACATTTCCCTTCCTCTGTTCCTTCTCCCACCTTCCTCACCTTCTTTTTTTGCCTCTGGTGTCCTGGTCGTAGCCCAAGATACAGTACCAGCTGTTCCCAAGAGGCCCTTAGTAAGGGTACACACTCTCCAGTGGCTCCTATTTGAGAACTGACAGAGAGGCAGAGCCCCTTTCCTTCTAATCCTGTAGCGCCTGTGGAGAAGAGCATGCTTTTTGCATGCTTTGATTGCAGCTGTTAGCCTGGAGTGGTGAAGCTGCATTTAGAAATCAGCAGGGAAGTAAGAGTTGACAGGGAAGCTTTTAAAGGTCACATTTGCTTCTGTTGATCCTAGGGAGCACTCCAGGCCCCATTATGCCTTGGAGGACAAATCTAGATGTGGCTTCTTCTACTCCTTCAGTGAGTACCTGCATTTTAAGCAAAGAGTGTTCTGTTTCAGGGGAGGTGTATGGCTATATTTGAAAGGGTCAGTGCTGCTTAGGACCTTCAGTTCTACTGCTATGCTTTTGACAGGAAGGAAGGCATAGAAAGTGACTGTATTTCTATGACCTTAAGAAAGAGCTGCTCCTTACAGGCTGGTGGCTTTAGGAGAGTTGCTGTTCCTTTCAGGCCTCCCTCTGTTTCTGAAGAAGTCTGAAGCTGTGACATTACGTGCGCCTGTTCCTGTTCCATTAACTCTTATTCTGCTTCTAGTCGGGGAGAGGGCTACCTTCCTTCCTGCTGGAGATTAGCACTACTTTGAGAACTAATTAGAAAGGGAGAATAAGGGAATGGTGACACGTCAGCTCTGCAAAGCAAGGAGAGTCCTGATGCGTTAGACCTCTGACCTTCTGATGAGGTGCCTGTATCACCCGGCGTCTCCTGGCTGGGGGATTGAGAGAAAACTGGTTTTTGAGGGTAACAAATCCTTGCTTCTGTCCTGGGACAGAATAAACTCTCAGAACAGGCAAAGACAACATTCAGGCCACTAGCTTCCCCTCGGTGGTGTTAGACACACAATGTTTGCAGTTTGGAATCCTTCTCCCGCCTTCACTCAGCTCAGTTAAGGAAACCGTGGGGTGAGTGTTGCCCGTGGAGGTGCTGGTCAGGAGCACGGGCTGGGGAGGGGGGGCACCCTGGTCTGAAGGTGTCCATACTGCGGGTAGTAATGGTAGGCAGCTACACTTCATCTTTTGACCTTTCTTTCATCTGTGCACTCATCCAGTATTTGTTGGGCTTTTATTGTTTCATTGGGCTTTTATTGTTCCATCCACAGGAATTTGTAGTATGACTGTATGGTTCCACCTCTGCACGCTCCATACTGCATGCCCTGCATAAAACAACTCCAGCCTGGCTCATAGCAAGGTGCTTCTCCTGTGCTCGGGGAGATTGCCACTGCTTGCATCACTGGTAAAACAGAGTAATATTTCCTGGTTGATAAAACTGGCATGATAACATCTGCTCCACATCACCTATCAGATTAATACCAGCTAAAATTACACTTAATAAGTTCTAGATCAAAAAGTGTGGTGCACATTTATAGTACAGACATCGTCTTTCATGTCTGTGTTTCATATGTCTGTATGTAATGTATTTATTGTTCTGTGTTTCAGATGAACATCCTGCCACCTCCTTGAAAGGTCTTATCCTGTTGATGGAGTCAGAGGCTATCCATTCTCAGATCTCTGGTTCTCTCTTGGTTATTTTTAATAAGTGCCATAATGTCTGTATTTTCTTCCAGCCCTCTGCTTACCTTGTTTCTTCATCTTGATTTCTCATTCTGTCTCTATTTTCTCTTTCTTTGCTGCAGGCCCCACTGCTTTCTATTATGGATTTTAGCAACAGGAGTCCTTCTCCACTTGCTATGTAAATGATTTTCCACCACTAGTTTAATCAGGTTCAACTTAAAGACATGAATTTCTAAGCCATTTCCTTTGTGATTATGCCTAATCAATCAAGGTATATTTGAGTAAAATATTTACTGTAATACTCACTTGTTTCCTCTTGACTCCTACTTATAAATATATCATCTTCATTTTATGATGACAGTATAGATCTATGCGATATTCTCAAAAAGTCCATCAATTTTTTATAAGGACAAGTTTTTGTACATTTGAACATTTGGCATACAAATTCTATTATTTATTATTTTAAGTAAAGCAATGATGAGGAATCTTAATGATATATCATTGGCATTTGCCTAATATTTTCTTTTGTATATAAGTCTGAAATTTGACTCACTAGGTTAAAAGGTATGCAGGTTTCTATGAGTTTTACTTCTAGTATGTATTGCTGTATTGTTCCTTGTTTTTTGTTGCTTAGAATCTTGATATTATTATTATTATGCTAACATAATGACTCCTAATTTGGTTGAGTATGTGTATCTTAAGTGATAATATGTTTTGCATATGAAGTTTGATCATATTGTACCAATATGATCAAAAAAAAAAAAGAAACTTAAAAGAAACTTGAGAAAAAGGTAACTTTCAAGGTTGTCACACAGATAGAAACTTTTATCATGTGTGAGTCAATCCAACAGTGTATTTGTCACTGATGCTTGTCTTAAGGAAACACTACATTTTCTTTTAATTTCATTGTGCTCACCAGTTCAAATGGAATACTTTCTTTCCATTTTTGAAAATCAGTACAGCCAGTATTGTTTCTAAAATGGTGGCTTGCATGTATGCATGTATGTGTGTGTTTGTAGTGTAGTGTAGTTTTTATCTACCTGTATCTTACTTGCTGCATGCAGTTCTAAGTCTTGAATGGAAAAAAAAATTGAGCATAATTATCATTACCTTGAGAACCCATTCCATGATGACTTTTGCTATGGGCTAATTTTTTCCTCCTTCCTTCTCAGGTTCTTTTTTTTCTTCTCATCTGTGCTTCTTCCTCTGTCCTGTCTTGCCCCACCTCAGCTGAGTTCTTCATAGTATTCTTTGGTATGACTTTGGGACAGTTTGAATTCATTATGCAGTAACTGGAGAACAAATACCATTATTCTCAGAAAATGAGCATAATGAATAACACCACTGTTACCCAATTTTCATTTGACAACTTATGGTCAAAGCTATATGTGTATCAGAGCCAGAAGGATTGGAAATTATTTTATCTGATTTCCTTTTTGACTGATGAAGGGGGCTCCAGGAAAAGTTTGGTCTTGGCCAAAGCTGAAAGATAGACCCTGTGCGAGATCCTAGTTCCTTCTGGATTTTAGTTTTTAACTCCTTTTTCCTTCCCATTTCTAGAAACTCAGAATCATTGAAAGACATAAGCATATTGGTTTGGGGGTTAAATTATCCATGCTTACTGATATTATTTCTTTCTTCCCTTTATTTTTGTTAGTACATAATTTCAAAGAATCATAGTTACACTTGTTTGGGAGTATCACACATCTAGATAGCGTATTTTGATCATCGCGAATCCTTTATGTCCTATCTTACCTCCCCTCCTCCTGACTCCCTTCTCCATCTGAAGTATGTCTGCCTCTCTGTTTCTTACCATCTCTCATTTGTTTTTCCTCTTAACTTATTCATGCTTTGGTTTCTTATAAAACAGGAATTATACAATACTTAAATTTCTCTGTGTGCCTTATTTTACTTAATATTATGACCCCAAGTTCCATTCATTTTTCTAAAGATGACATAATTTCATTCTTCTTTATAGTAATAGTATTCTGATGGGTATATATGCCACATTTTTGTCCATTTGTTTGTCAATAGGTATCTAAACTATTTCCAGAACTACAACATGTTGCCTTTAAATTTTTCAGGAATATATGTAAGAGAGGTATATCTGGATCAAATGGAATTTCTAGTTTTTGGCTTTTTTTTTTTTGAGAAATATTCACAGTGCTTCCCACAGTGGTTGTGTTAGGTTACATTCCCACCAACAATGTCAGAGGATCCCTTTTCACCGCATCCTCACCAACCAGTCAACTTGAGCGTTTATTGTGTTCTTGATGATAGTAATTCAGGGATGAGATGAACTCTCAGAGTTGTTTTGATTTGAATTTTCCTAAAGATGATGAATGTGTTTTCATGCACTTATTGGTCATTTGTACTTCTTTTGAGAAGTGTCTGGTTGGTTCATTTGTATATTTTTGATTGGGTGATTTGGTTTTGGAAAGTTGATTCTCTTTGAGTTATTCATGTATTTTAGCTTTTTTGTTTGTTTGTTTGTTTGTTTTTTATATGGGGGATCCAGTTCACAACCTAGCACCTGACAGGCAGATGCTTACCCCACAGAGTTAAATCCCTGGTTTTTTATATTCTAGATATATGTCGTCTGTAAAAATAGGATAATTCCTGCCCTTTTATGTCAAGTGATGAACTCTTGAGCCTCAGAAAATATCGTACAAACACCAGTTTAGTTTTATTTTCCTAATTATCTAGAAAACATTGCTTTTATTTACATTCCACTCCATTAAAAGGAACAATGTACTTTTCTCTTAGTACAAGTTTATGATTATCTCCAGGTTCCCTGAGTGTGTGCAATCTATTTTGTTAGCACATAATTTCCATAATGCCTCTAGCAACTCTCTTTTCCTGGCCAGAGTTCACTGGTAAGGTATGTGATGGCAGTGCACAGGAACAGTAATTGAGGAAAAGCCATGGAATGAAACTGGGAGGATATATACTTTTAGAAAGTAAAAGAAGAAAATTCCCTAGTAAAGCTCCACCTGCTTTTTAATGTTTTGAAATGCAACACAGATCTACTTTTTTCTATGTTATGGTTTAATCTAGTTACTGTGCATATCAGTGGGATTTTTTTTCATTTGTTTTGTTGTTGCTGTTGTTGCTTAGTAAAGGAGTTAAATCGATCATTTGAGAGATTAAAGGGTAAAAGACAGAGAAGCCTGAGAAAAACTTGATCATTTTAACAATTCTGAGACTCACGTGTTATATTTTAGAGTTTGAAGACATAGAAAATTTTTATTTTTTTCTTCTGTTGCCAGTAGGGATTACCCTTATATAAATCATTGGCCATTGGTAGTTAACTGGCCCTGGGAAACAGAGGGCAGCATTATATCTGGTGCAATGGGGGCCCTGGTCCCTTTTCAATACGGTCTCCATGAAACCAGTAAGAAAAGTCATCGCTTATCCTTCCTTAGTTGACAGGGATTTATTAAACAACTATTTTGTTTAAGGAGCAGTTGAACTAAGCCCTCTGCTATTTGCTGCCAGTGTTGCTTTTGTGTGTCTTCACATGTTCTTGCTGATTTATTTTATTTTTCTGGTTGGGAGCACTGTGCTTATCTGAAAAAATGGTGTTTTAAGAATGGGTATAATGATACAGCAAAGTCGGTGTGGCCTCGATAGGAAGAGAGAGTGGTCCTTGAAAGTAGTGACAGGTCCTAGAGAAGTGGACGTTGCATGCCGTGAAGGACTACAGGGGAAAACACCAGGGTAATTGAGAATCTGAAGACAGAGCTGGGGGGAGAACGAGGTTACTGTGGGAAAAGCAACACACGACTGAAATACACAGTTCAGGCCTGGCTGGCAGGAAATTCAGGTGACTCTAAGCAGCTTATAGGGAGATCCTATAATAATGTGGGATACGTGAAACATTAGATTAGTGTGTGAGATTTAGGCGGGAAAATAGGCAGAAGCATCTCTAGGACTGGGGAAAGCTCGGAAAGAAACAAATCTGTGGGTTTGTTTTGTTTTGTTTTTATAGTGCTTGTGATCAAACCTAGGGCTTTGCACATGCTAAGCAAATCACTGAGCTGCATCTGCGTCCTAATTTGTTGTTTTTAACTGAAGAAAAGAATAGCCAAATTTAAGTGGGTATTGGAAGCAATAGGGTAGATTTGGAGGCATTATGCAATGTAGTTTTTATTTAAAACAATTAATTATGTATAAATTCATATTCTTATTTTAAAAAAGGAGAAATGAGAAGAAACTGACAACTGATGCTGTTAAATAGTTGACTAAGGTCTGACATAAACAGGAATCCAAACCTAAGGCTGATAACAAGGCTTGAACTTTAATTGCTAAACTATAACTTTTTTTATTGTTTAAAGTTGTTTCTATACAACCCATCACAGACTTGGTGTTGAGTATTAAATTACTGTACTTCAGATTCTGATTGAGACAAAATAAATGCATTAATTCTACTTGTCAGCCTCCAGACTGTATGTGGTGGATTAATAATCCCCAGAGTATGTTCAAAGAAGGTGCTGTTGCATAGATAATATGAGATGTATGAGAATAACTTAATAGTAAGGCAAACCATAAATGCAAGAGAAAAGAACATGTAAGAGCCTATATATTCCAAAGTAGTGAGCAATTTTTTCTATTTAATATGTGCTTAATTTTTTTATGGTTTGAACAAAAATGAGTCAGAAAAATTACAAAAGTAAGTGTAAGAGTCTGTAGGTAATCTATCTTTGAGAGGTTATGTTTTCTTTAAACTATTGTCATCGTATGAATGAATTTGGAGCACCTTAATAGAATCCTTTACACAGAACACTTTAGGATAATTTCTAAATGCACTGGTAAGAGACTCATGAAGTCACAGTGATGTGGTTCTGGGAGATGAGGAGAGACTAAAGAATTTTCAAGGAATTTACTGCTACATCCATGATCTATGCTATGACTAAATTAGCAATGACAGTACAAAAATCCTTGATGGCATTTCTAAGGAAAATTTACGATTCCTCTCAATGATAGTTTTTAATCACACTTGCATAGAAGTTAGCATCACTGCAAACCACAAGCACACGGAAGTGAGAACCATAGTACGACTTTAATGTGATCTGATTCTGACTTAGCTCCAGCACCTTCCCTGGGAAAGGAGCTATCATTTATCAGGAGATATTGCTACTTTTTTAATTTAAAACCTGTAGTTTTCTAAGATCAAAAGCAAGAGGAGCTCCTTATTGATGCTTTCATCCCATGAATGTGGCACAGCGAAGACAAGTTGTCACTTTTCCATGTGCCAAAACTTCTAACACATTTGATTGACTTTGAATTTACATAGAAGTACAGGTTTCCAACTGCCAGTTAAGCCTTCTCCTGTGCAGACATTAATCAGAGGTGGCCTAGTTATACATATATGTATTTTTTGGTACTGGGGATCGAACTCACAACCTTACATCTGCCAGGCAGGTGATTACACCACTGAGCTAAATCTCCAGCCCTATTTTTTGAGACAGAGTCTCACTATGCAGTTCAGGCTGACCTTGAACTCACTTTGTAGCCCTGGGTGGTCTCGAATTTGCAATGATCCTCCTGCCTCAGCCTCCGGAGTGCTGAGATTACAGGTGTGTGCCACCACTCCCGGTTTCCTTGCCTGGTTGTATTGGTCCTAGCCTGTCCCTCCTTTCGCCTTACTAACATCTCAGTGATAAATCTGAAGAGGGCGTATCCTGGGAGTGGATGAGATTTCATGAGCAGTTTGTCCGTAACTCCATTGTGTTCTCAATAGCATTCACATCAATGAGGCGGCTAAGGTTGTAGATCCTGCATCAGCCTACCTCGGTTAGAATCTCACCTCTGCCTCTTTTTAGAACTAATACCAACATAGATAGTTCTTTGAAGGAGTTAACAGTATACATGGTCTTTGAAGTCAGATCTGTAATAACATTCCAAATCTAAATACTAGCATCTAGATTTCTTTGGCTAAGTCAGAACCCAGGAGTGGAGGACTCTTGTAGGCTTTACTTGGGTTTAAGTAGTACTTTATGAAACTGTACCATAAGGTGGACAATCAAATGATGTATTGTGATCTATGAGCCAGGACATCTTACTGGTGCATAGTCTGGGGAAGGGAATATTGAAAAAGAAGTGTCATCCATTTGTTAGTGAGACAATTTCCAATCTTCACCATTAGTTTCATTTCTGACAGATGTGAACTAGACTTCCTCAAGGGTGTGAGAGCTCCTGTCAGGTGGCTGTTCTCCAGGGGGCCAACACAGCTGCAGTAACACCTCGATTCATGAATGCTTCGGTTTGCAAACAATTTGGTTCTCGAGCAAAAATGTTTGGTTACATTTCACTTCCATTTGCAAACTCTGCATCATTTGACAAACATAACCACAGCCATCTTTCCCACACAAACACAACATGTCCGTCTTCCTCTAAATCATAAAACAAATGAAGTTTGTAAACTGAGGTACCACTGTCCTAGGCAGGGGAAGACAATCATGGAAGATAAAGTAGGAGAGAAAAGCATTTCTGACAATCACTTGGAACTAGAAATCTCTAGAGAAGCAGGGAGTATGTGTGAGTGTGTGTGTTTTTATGTGTTTGTGTGTGTTGTATGTTTAAAGTCCAATGCCTGTTGTTTATATATACCAGACTAATTGCTGTAACGAATACAGTAACATATTGCTAGTCCCTGAAATATTGACCCTCTTGACAGGTAGAGAGATAGGTGAGCATTTATATTTGCAGGAGAAGTTGGAGTCTAGGTGAAGACTTCTAGTTCCTGTTCACAGTACGTCCCCAACTTATGATCATTCAAGTTGCTAACTTATGAAAGGACCTCTCGTTACAAACACTCACAGATGGAACAAATCACAGAAGCAGCTCTCTCATCTGCTGGGTATTGTCACAGTTGTGCTGCTGTGTGCTTACTACATGGTGCAATAGTGTACGGTAGTACAGTTGGGGATTTACTGCATTTTTGTTTGTGGGTTTGCATTTTTTATGCTTTACATTGTATATTTGTGTCAAAGGTGTATAAAACTCACTTTGTTGGACTTGCAAACAAATCTAACTTACAAACAGTCTCCTGGAATGGAACTCATTCTTAAGTTGGGGACTTACTTTATATCAAATTGTTATTGGGCAAAGAACAGTTACTATTGTGTTCCCCAATGAAACATTATTTCATACAAAGATTTCTGCATAGTTTTTGTGTTAAAGCATCCTGTAACATTTTGACTGGTATATATAGAATCAGATCTTTCTTTCCTCTGAGGTGGCAAATGGTCTTAGTGAGACATCAAGCCATGAATGTTAGAATTGATATTAACCACCCTAGGAAAGGATAAAAGCCCCTCCCTAGTTCCCAGAGTTCAACTCCCATCTGATTGCTAGCAGCGTAAAAGATGAGAGTCGGGGAGACTGAAAAAGTGCCTACAGAGGTAGGAAATGTTGCCACAAGAGAACTTTTCAACCTCTGAGGCTCTACCTCTGGGGCTTTCCTCTTCATGAAAACTGTTTGCAGAATAAGTATTTAAGAAAAATTCTAAGAAATCCTTCACTAAAATTAACAGGTAAATTTACTATCTCTATTTTTTAAAACAAAATCTCAAGAAAATAGTATACATTTTCTACCAAACAGTATTTACATGGTCCGTAATATAGTTCTATAACTCTGAATTGATATTCTATTTTACCTTTGTGTGGTTAAATTCATATCTCAGATCTTTGTTGAATGAGATGTGCGATTGATTAGTCATTCATGATTTATACTTCGCTCAGAAAGGCAGAAAATAAAAGTTTCAAATTTGATAAAAATTGATATGAGTTGTTAGTGGAGCTATAAATAATACTAGATAATTTTTCCTAGACAGTTACCAAATTCTTGCACAAAATGATACGTTGACAATCTGAGCTAGCAAAAATAAAATGTGTTTTGTGGGGATCACATAAAAGAATGGATTCTATAAATTAATGATAAATAAAATACAATAAATGCATGTGGAAAATTGTGCATTAGAAATTTTTGCTGTTATACTTTTATTACAGGTTTACTAGCTATTTTAATACACAAAAGTGGATTGCTTTTCATTCAGTTGTCTTACTGAGACATCTTACAGGCTGACTAGCTCATGGATCTCATTGGAAATAGCTCATCTAGATGTCTTTTTTCTTGTTTTATGTTCAAAGCATGGGGCCCTGTCCTTGCGGTTTGAAGGTGACATCAGCTTTCAGTAGATCACAGACAGTCTTGAAATTAACAAAGGGCAGCTGTCATTCTCTGCTTCTTCTTCAATCCCTTTGCTTACTGACTATCGTCATTTTTAAGAGATATACTTGATTTTGTTACTTTCAACCAGATATTTTATTCCCAAGCTTCCTTTTTCAAAATTAGGAGTGTACAAGGGACTCAATTCTGAACAAAGAGAAATGAGATGTCTATTAAGGAGTGGTCTATGAAATATTGTGATATCTATCAGAAGGTAGATATAAAGAGAAACTTGCTACATGCCTTCTTTATTCCCTTCTCATCTTCATATCTGTGGTGCTATGGGAGCCACCATCATAAATGGTGAAGAAATCCACAAGAAAGTAGAATTTGTGGACTCAGATTATTTGCTGAGTTACTGCTCTATGTCTGGAAACATCCCTCCAGATGACCTGCTACCTACATGGTCAGCATCTTTAGATCTAAGCAGCTGTTCATTGGCTTCCAATTATCTGCAACTGTAAACATCACAATACACGCTTGAATTTTCTAAAAGACATAGTGCTGGTACCCTATAATTGATTTCTCTAATTCCTGTTCCTCAGATGAGAAATATCTCAAGGAAGCAAGGACCTTCATATTTTTAAGAGTGCTGAGTTTTGTTTCATTTCTCTTTTTTATAGACTAGCAAAATAGAGGAGCATCTCCTCATATATCTTGAAATAGGTTTTTGTTCTATCCTCTGACAGGAAATGTTAAAAAATGTTCAAAAGAAAAACTATTTTGGCACACATGCTACACATAGAATCAGTATTAACTAGAGCTATTAACTAGGCTTGTGCTCACTTTTCAATTATTCCCATGAGGTTAAGTTGAAAGCATCTTTTATGCATTCTGAGAAGAACTTTAGCAGGAAAGAATAGGCATGCTCAGAACAGCGTGGCACACATTCATTCTGCTGACTGAGGTTCACTCTTTATTATCTTGGCTCTGCTGCCCTCCTGAAGAGCTGGACATGTTGCTGTCTAGAGGGCCCTCAGGAACTGAATTGCGGTTTCCCCAGTCCCAGGGGACTAATTACACAGCAGTGTATATCTCATGGTTCCAGCTATTCAGGGTCTCCCAATTTATGAACATTCCATGCACGGTGGCTAATGCATAGCTTTCCACTTTCTAATACATTTAGTTAACATTCGTATTGCCCACTTCCAGCTGCCACAGGCAGCCTTTTCCCATTCAGTGTAACTTTAAGAAACTTGGACTCACGTATCTGCTCTGAAAGCTTAAGAAAAGTAGAAGAATGAAGACAGGAGAATGTATGAATTTCATCTGCCCATCCCCAGGAATGTGCTAATACTTTTGACAATGAGAGGATCATTTTGAAATAAATTCCTTTTCCATATGACAAAATATTTTTAGTAAATAAAATGAGCAATGGAAATAATGCCCCAAAATAGGGCTAGAGTTGTAGCTGAACCATAAAGCACATGCACTTAGGCTCTTGGTTCAATCTCTATCAGCAGACATACACACCATGGGAAAATAAATGCAGACTGGTATTTTCCTTTAATAGAACTTCATTTATGTAATCTTGGAAATAAAAATTAAGGCAGAAAATGCTTATTGCACCAAAAAGTAAAAAAGAAAGGATTAATATTTTCATCATGTTGGTGTAGTTTTGAAAAAGAAAATATTTATTTCTACATGTAGATGCTTGCTAAATTTGAATAAAAACATTGCAGTTCATTTTTATCTATCATTGTTCAACAACCCATAATGCTTTGCTAATATTTTATGAGAAAAACCTTATTTTAATATAAGAAGTTCCTCATGAAACAATAGAAAATTCTTAAACATAAGAATAAATTTGTGATAAATAAAATCTTGAATCACAAACACATCTAGAAATTGCATGTTTTTGAGTCTTTGAAATTAGTTTTCAAGTGTACCATCATTCAAAATATTTCTACTCATTATCTTCACCAGAAAATTTGTCATCAATTTATATTAGATCATTTATGAGATTTTTTCTTTTTTCCAAAAAAATCATAAAAGCTGACTAAGAAATAGTGAACATCAGCATCTAACTGACTATGCAAAACAAATGCCTGATACTGGGTCGAAGCAGTCTGAGTATTCATCTGCTATCTATTTGATCTCTTCTTGCCATATAAGTTGTGCCCTTCTTGCTATCGGTCTCTGCCAAAGAAAAAGCTCACACTTGTTTTCCTCCCTCTCTATGTCTGGAAATTCTGAATATTTGTTTCTCAAAGATGATTTTTCCGACAGTTTGGCTCAAGCTGTTCTTTGTGGCTGCAGATCAGTGCAAACATTTGTGATGATGGTGGAATAAGGGTGGAGCAGAAGTAAAGAAGACAGCAGGTCCCATGAAAAGCTGGATACACGTGTTAGCACAATGCAGGTAAAATTTGAGTTATAAAATTCCAGGGGGTGACATTAATTAAATGACCAATTGCATGAACTTTCTGAACTTCTTTATGGGAATCTACTTATCTATTTTATTTGCTTAAATTTATTCTCAAATCTTATGTGACTTCATCACAGAAAATGTTCACCTGCCACAATTCACTTCTCACTATGCAACACACACACACACACACACACACACATAAACACACACTCACACTATCCACAGTGATACATCATTTGAGTCAGAGCTCAAATTATTAAGTAAAAAGCGAAACCTCCTTTGTATGTGCCATAGAATAAAACAAATTATTTTGACCTTTACATTAATGATTTTTTTATATATCATGGAAGCATAATTTTTTGGAGTTAAATAGTCCCAGAGCAGACTAATGAACAAGGTTAACACAGCTATATTTATATCTGTATTTACAGAGTTTGTCAAGACATTACAGAAGGGGAAATAAAGTACCCTGATATCCTAAGAAAAGAAAAATATAAGGAAAGCAATCTTGCATTTTGATTCCATCATTAACAAAACTGGTGAGTTTATATCGCCAAAAGTCAGTTTCGTCAATATCATGTGAGACATCTACACTGAAGAAGACCTGATGACTTTCCTAGATTTACATCTTAAGAAGTGGTCATCTTTCTGGTATTAAAAATCCTTAAGCAAGGAAATTGAATACCTTCCGCACTAAGACATTCCTCAACTTTTGGGAAGCTGGCTGATCAATAACCAGCTTGTTATATCCAAATAGTTCAGGGTGTGAAATAAAAGAAAGGTACACTACAGGACAGTTTAAAGCATGCTCCAGATGGAATTCTTTCTCAATTGCTCTATATTTTTGTCTGTGGCGGATGGAGAGGGGTTGCTATATTTTTCATGATCATTGGCTCTGGGGTTTTATCATCTGGAATTCAATTTAGACTTCATCACTTACATATCATAAGATGTTTTTATTTATTTGTCCTCTTGGGTTTGGTCTCCTCACCTGTAAAATTGGGATGATAAATATTCTTGTTTCAGTAGATAGTTGAGGTTCTCACTTGAGAAAAATCATAGCGATAACATATTCTTCATGAGTTTCTGTGAGTATTTTGTTCCTAATATACTCATTTCACTATAACTGTGTTGATGTCATAAATCTTCCTTTGACTCTGCATTGACTTTAGTTGAGAATTTCTCTGAGTTACCAATTCTGTTCTGACAGATTTTTAAACAGTAACACATTCACATATTCTACAAGTATTTATTAAGCACCTATTTACAGCTTTCATAGATTACTGCAGGAGTGATCTGAGAGGTCTTATAAATCTGGCTTTCATCCTGCCTGATTTAGAATCTCTTCACCTGACTTCTAACTTGTGGGTAGCAGAATCCATATTATCAGAACCACGGAGAGCTTCCCATGTGAATGTTTATGGTGAGGATAGAGTTACAGCCACATCATTAGATAGGCTGTTCATCTCCAGCAGGCTTTCTAGTATGTTTACTGAAAAATGGCATCTGCCAAGGAGGTGAATCATACTGAATCTCAAAGGAAAGGGAGCCTTGAATTCGTGTGAAATGTTCGTTTAATAAAAGAGGACTGCCTCTTAAAATTAAACACTTGCAGTTTTATTTCTTTGTCTCCCCATCCTTAAAAGCTATCAGTTTTCTTGCATTTACTATCTATGCTCTTTACATTACTGTATGAAGAATTCCTCAAAACTTGCACTGAGATTTTTATGTAGCACTTATTTAATTGTACTAATAAATCCTCTTTTTGTTTGCCAGAGCCCCACAATGACTGCCATAAGATTACCTGTAAATTAAGAAATCACTTTGTTTTCTTAATTTTTTAGAGACGTACATGAGAACAACAGGTGCCAGCTGAAATCAAGTAGGCCTGAAAGAGGAGTTTCTCCTTGGTTGCTTCAATAGGTTAATGCAGGGTAATTATCTCACAGGCCTGGTGGGGCTCCTTAGCAGGACAAGTGCAGACAGCTCCTACAGAGATAAATTAATTAAATAACCTTCCTTCCCTCTGTGATGCAAGTAAAAAACACATGTAATAAAAATACCTTGAAACTTCCCACGGAGAATTTTAGCCTTTTCATTGGCACACTAATCTTGAAACCTGGCTTTATATAATGTTAAACAGAAGGCTTTTAAAAAAATCACTGATGTCTAGGTCTCCCCTCAGAAATTATAACTTCAAATTGGTAGGAATGGAGCTTTTATCAGTGTGGTTTAAAAATAATCAAGTTGAATTTATTTTTCGGTCATGTCCTGGTCAGTTCCCCATGATTGCACTTGGGTCTGTTTAGTGGTAGCACAGAATAATTAAGAAGCACTGCTGCACCAACGACCAGTTTTTCAGTCTCTTACTTGTTATATAAAATCTCAAGCTCATGAATAAGCTTCAAAAAGTGTTTCACTCACGTAGAAACATAAATGTGCTCCAATATCTACATAGATGCCCCTCTACATAACTTCAGACTCACAGTCATATTCTAGATTATCCACTGGAACAAGCACATAGATTAGACACATAGATTCATAATGTTGTTATGTAGGGGAACACACATACAGACAGACAGAAAGACATAGTTTTACACAGATATAGCTATGAGAATATAGAGATACACAGCATACATGAAGATTTACATAATGACAGAGATTAAGATATGAAGGCTTGTTGTATAAATATAGTTCTAAGCACATAATTCTCTCACAGTAAGGGTTTACACCAGAGAAACTTCCACAGAAAGACATCCAGCCATACAAGGACATGACTAAAGACACGTACTCAAAAATCCACCTTAGAAGTTTTCAGCACTTTTGTTTTTGAGGACTAACTGCTGCTTTTTCATGGTGAAGCTCTAGCCCAGCTCAGTGTAAGCTCTCTGCTTTCTTAAAAGTAGCATTGTAGAAAGCAAGATGGTTATTATAGCCTCAAAGCAGGAAACCAATAAAATTTCAATGATAAAGGAAGTGTTATTGTAGGACCAAGAGTAGGATATTGATGAACATCTGAGCAGCAGACCAAAAAATCCCTAAACTTACAATAAACATTGCTTGTGTGGAATAGCACATTTATCAAGAATTCACATACTTTCGACCTTGTCTTACACCTACATTTATAGAGAGCACTAGAGGCTGGATCATAATCTCATTTGAAAATCTCAGCTCCTCAATTAGATGGAAATGTTTATTATTTCCATATTTGAAGGTTGGAACTTACATGATTATTCTCACTTTACAAATGAGAGCAACCAGAGGTTCAGACAGGTTAAGTGCCTCATTTAAGGCTACTACAAGACAGACCCAATTTCCACTTCAAGATTAATTTCATCATGACAATGAGGTGCATAAGAACTTGATCGGGTGCTGGGAGTGGGTGGGGGATAGTTAGATGCTGTACCCAACTCTGGGAATGAAATAGCATTTGCATGTCTCAAATTCAAAATCACGTGTGCCCTAGAGAAAGCAGTGGGGGCTTTTTCAGAGGTAGGTGGATATTGAATGTATGACACTAGAATTGTTTCATGGTGCAATGCTAGGACCAAGAGCACTCGGACTAATGGTGTGAGTGCTACCTGCCCTAAGTAGCCTGGAAAAAATATAAGGGATAGAAAGAGCTGTGGTCATGCCTTGTTGTTTTGCTATCTTCTGCCCACTATGAACTGAGTCTCCTCTGCATGCTTCTCTGCCATACCGCCCTGCCTTAGTGCCAGAAAATTATGGACTAAAATCTCTACAACCTGTGAACTAAATAAGACTTTCCTCTTTTAACTTTGGATGGTGAGTATTTTGGCTCAACAATAAGAAAGGTAACTAAGACAGAATTTCATACTAGAGAAGGGGAGTCATTGCTTTGACTATACTTGACCATGTGGTTTAGGAGTCTTTGGAGCTAGCTTATGGGGAAGTAAAGAGTTAGGAAAGGTTTGGATAAGCCAGCTGAAAGAATACAGCTGGAACACCTTTGGTTGTACTTGATGGGAGATTCTGCTCAGAGGTCAGAGGATCAGAATGCTGATAGAAATTCTGCTGGTTAATACTAGGCTCAGGAGATTTCTTCTGGGAGAAAAGACTATATTGACTGTTAGACTCCATACAATGTTTGTTATGTCTTGGCAGAAAGTTTGTCTGCATTCAACTCATATCCAGAGACTTTGCCTGAGACTGAGATAAAGGGCAGCAGACTAATTAATCTGGCAGTAGAAATTTCAAGGCAATCTAATGTTGAAGCGGTGGCATGGCTACTGTTGGGGGATTTTAGCTAGGTTTATTTTGCGAATCAAGAACAAACAACCCAGCAGAATGATTTAAAATATTTTGAGTTTGATCAGAAAGGAAGTACTGGTAAAGCTGTGGCCTGCAAAGATAAAACAGAATAGAAATTGGTCACTGAAAAGACTAGCAAAAAAAGAGCTAAGTATTTCTGAAGAACACAACATTAAAGATGACATGAAGACATCACAAGAATCAACAGGACTCTAGCCTCTGCAATCTCAGAGTTTCAAAGGTGAAAGACTTTGCTTTGAGAAGAAATTCCCAGAGCATCATGCTCCACAATGGCAGCAGTCTATGTGAGCTGTTCCTTGGGATTTGGCTTATAGGCACTCGACCCCTATAGCCAAGAGGCATGTGGTTACTGCTCCAGTTGTCAGCAGATCTTGGTATCATCCAAGTGATGTTGGTTTTAGGTGCATGCAGAATGCAAGACTTGTGGGGTCAGGAAGGTTTTCACCCGGATTTTAGAAGAAGGCCTGGGAGGCCAGGCAGAGCTCCCCTGATAAGGCAGTGTGTAAAGCTGTGTCTGTGAAGCCCGAGGTGCAGTGGATACCCCAGTAGTTTGGAGAAGCCAAGAACATGAATCATTTGAGGAAAACTGAAGGAGAGAGCAGAGTCAGCCTCAGAGAAAAGCCAGGGAGCTACAACTATCCGATCATTAGTGCCACATTTGTAGAGCCACATAAACCCTTTGGAGTTCACAATTTGCCACAGATTGTCAGGGATGCTGGAAGTGGAAATGTAAGACTTAATGCTTGCCCTCCTGGGTTTTTTTTCTTTGTTCTCACTCCTTGCTATCCCTCTGTTTGTAACTTTTGGAATGGAAATGTCTGTCTTCTGCCACTGAATGTTGGAAGTGTTTAACCTTTTCATTTGTACAGGGGCTTTCAGCTAAGAGCTTGCTTTGAATCTCAGAGAAGACTTTGGTGTTGGACTTTTAAGGAATGCTGAAATGGTTAGGACTTTGACAACTCTTAGAGATGGACTGAATGCCTTTTGCATCAAGGGATGTGCATGAATCTTGGGGAACTAGGAATAGAATGTTATGGCTTGTGTTTAGATGTACCACCAAAGCCTCCTGCTGTCATAGGTTGGGCTTTTTCAGATGTGGTTGGATATAGAGTGTGTGATTGTCCCTCATTGTTTTTCTAACTTCCAAAGGAATCAGGCTCTGCCACTGGAACGCTGAGAATCACTCAGCTTTCCTGATCTGATCAAGCAGCCGCAGTTCTCTTGTCAAAGCTGCTACCTGGGGGTGTGGAGAGGGGAGGTGCGATAGATTCATGTGAAAGAAGCTATTCACTTGTGTCTACAAAACAATATCCTAAGAAAGATGAAGGTTTTGTAGAGCAGTCTGCTTTGAGAGACAAAGGAAAAGAAGGGTCACCCATCGTTTTTCAGTCTTTTGGGAATGTCACCAGGGGGACAGGTTCAGAGACTCATGAACCATTCGCCCAGCAGATGAGCATTACCTACTGTCCGCAGTGGCCTTCTAAGTTGCTGCCCCTGCCCTTTGTATCTGTCTGCAGTGTCCGCCTCCTTCACACTGGGTGAATCTCTGAACACACTCCTGACCACTTAGATCCAGTGTTGTCATGTCTTTTGTATAAGGTCCAAATTGTGCTCCTTGAACATCTGGCTCCAGCTCATCTTGCTGGTCTTACCATCTGCTCACCCCACAAATGCTTGCTGACAGCTTGTGCTGTGCAGCCTTGTTGGAAGCCCTGTGGTGTGGCAGAGGGCCAGAGGAGCAAGGGTGTTCTCCTCACACTGCTGTCATTCCAGAGGCAACAGCACAACACACGGGCATAAGGGCGTGCCGGTGCATAACCAGGGGCATTAGACCGTGTAATCAGGAAGGACTCCTGTAAGAAGGTGGCATCTGAGCTGAGATCAGAGAGAAGAGAAAGGGAAATCAGAGGGTGAGATGTCTCCTTTGCTTTCTTCCTTACTTTCTGGCCCAAATGGTCTCTATCCTTAGCTCAGCTATCAACCTAAACACCTTTCTTCTAATCCCTACCTGTGAGAACTCTTTGCTATTTGAAATGTTGCATCCTCCGTGGATCCTTTCCTGTTCCCTTCAGCCAAACCATCTATTTTACTTCCTACAATAACTTTAACCTTCATGCTAAAGCCATGTCAATTTTAATCCTAGTTGTCTAGTTTACATGCAACAGAAGCTTAGTTGGAGAAGTCAAGCACACGGGGTGGGGATATTTACTGGTTTGGGTATGCAGGAATGACTATCTTCCAATCTGTCAAAATGGGAGGGACTTTTTGAAGCTGCTTTCTGTTAGGTTGTAGTTTCTAAATGCATTGCTCTGGAAACGTTGCCCTACCCCAGCCACACTGGAATCCATTCTGCAGTTTTCTCAGTTGACAGTCAGTTGCCTGGTACTTTCCTTGCTGTGGCTCACTGCACAGGCTGGCTCCCAGAAAGCAGCACTAGTGCCGGGCTTCCCGTCTTTAAAAGTCCCCAAGTCCAGGTCAGTGTGTTCTCTCCTCTAAATTCCACGATGCCAGTACTGGAAAGCGAGCAACCTCTTTTTAGAAACTGGGTTCAAGAGGTGTTCCTCTCCATTTTATATTTCAAAGTATTGGCAATTCCAAATATTTTCCTTTTTTTCCTTTATCCTTTAGAAAGGAATGTTTCTTCCCAACATCCAATATACATGAGGATCCTTTTTCTTTTGGCGCATTCAGCTTCCTCTTTGTAACTTTATGCTTAGTTAGCACGACTGTATCCTAGATTCTGTCTGTTGAAATAACACAAGTGGTGGTTTCTGTCTCCAAAAAGCTCCTCCCTTAGCTGAAGGAACATTTCCATAAATTCTCAAAAGTAAATGGTTTCAAATGGAAACAGGCTGCTGAGTCTTCTAAATTTCGAACACAGTCCTAATACTAACCATTTTCTATGTTATATATAATTAAATAACTGATAGTAAATTCATTTATCCTAATAACTTACATTTGTCTATTTCTGAATGCACTGGGAAAAGGGGCTATTTTAACCAGTCTAAATGTAGTTTTCTTCAAAACTTAAAACTATCTTTCTATACCTCCTAATTTTCTTACCATTCTGATCTCTGAACATCATGTTTTCTTCAATTTTTTCTTCTGTATCTAGTACATAACTAGAGGATAAATACCCCATTATCTTTTATGATATTCTATTTATCACTCTGCTGCTTTTTTTTGCTCCAAATGTTAATGACATGAAGAATCCTTCTAAAACAATTATTTTTTCTGCTATAAAAATATTAGTTGCAATATTAGTTGGTTGAAACCTTCAGTGTATTATCATAGAAAAGAGAATCTATGTTAAAAGAAAAAATAACTCTTTCCTATGGGAGGGAAGAGTATCTTGTATCCCCTCTTGTTTAATAATATGAATATTTAAACTTAAACAAAACATAACACCTGCTCCAACACTGTCCAGTTTATGACACTTTTTTTGAACTTGTTAAAGCAGATATCTAGGGTTTCTTTACAGCTGGGACCAGGATGAAAGAAGCGAGGCCACTTCATTGGTATTTGCAGTAGTCCCCTTCCTTGCTGACATTTATGGAGGAGTAATGTTTAATTACTATGCCAGCTCCTGGGTCTTTCTTTCAGGCACACAGTGTGAGTAGAGATGGTTAGAAAATGTGAAAGGAGTGACGGGCTTAAGTTGATGTGAATGACAAATAGCCAAGAGAAGACAGAAGTTGGGAGATAAAAGACTGTGTGGGCTTAAAGCTGACTTATCTTTGTATTTGTATTCTGAAGGAGATTTTGAAACAGGGGAAATGAGAGACAGATTTCTGAAGGCTACTGCCATGCATGAGTGAGGCTGAATGTGAGAAACATTAAGAAGGTTTGCTAAAGCCAGGCATGGTGGTGCACGCCTTTAATCCCAGCACTCGGGAGGCTGAGGTAGATGGAACATTGTGAGTTCCAGGCTGGTTTGGGCTGCAATGTGAGCAAGGCCAGCCTGAGCTCCATAGTGTGGCCCTGCCTTAGAAAAACTAGGGTTGGGAATTTGGCTCAGCAGTTTAATGTGCGTGCTTGGCAGGTGTGAGGTTGTGTGTTCAATCCCCAATAGTGTAAAAAATACAGAAAACAAAACAAAAAAAGGTGTGCTACAAACTGTGAATGGAATCTCCATTTAGTAGACACGAACAGTCATTGAAGAAAGTATTTTATTTCAATTGCCTATGTCTGTCAATATGAGACTTTTAAAAATACATGTCTAGGTCAGGCTTACATCGAAGGTTACTTACTTCAATATATTTTATGTTGTTATTTGGTATTTTTCTAACTGCCCTCATTCCCAATATAATGGATATTTCTAAAACATGAAGGCTATGCATCTTGCACAGTGACTATGTCCATGATGACTGAAAAATGATTTTATTGTTATCTATCTATCAATCGATCTGTCTATACACATGGAGCAAGTATTGTCAATCCACTTCATGTCAGAATTTGTGCAAACCTCGTCTTATTTAATCCTCACACACAGCAGCAATGAAAGGGATCCATTTACATTTCTGCTTTTCAAGAGAAAAAGAGAGGTCCCCAGTTGTTCAGTAATCGGCCCAAACTCCTGTACCTCAAAAAAAAATTTGCAAATATATAGTATCAACCAAGAACATTCTTGTACTCTGGCCTTTGCCTTTGTTTGAGAGCTTCACACGTTTTCACACTACAGAAGATGTTTCACCAGCCTACAGTTCCTGGCTAGTCCAGTGAGAGGCATCAGAGCTTGCAGGGTGGACTTGGGTTTTATCCAGAGACCCCAGGTCATAGTCAGGCTCTTCGTGTCAAGTGGTTGAAGAACTAGAATTCTCTCTGTTTTCCTCATTTTTTTCACAGGTTCCCATCCACCTTCACCTTACCCTATTTTTCCCAAAGTGCAAAAGATGGTCCTGACAAAATTCAAGCATCACAGTGATTAGATACGTCTGTGCATTTTTATCTTATTGTTTACTGCCCAGGAGAGAAGCACTGTGTCTTGTCACTGGTTTATTTTTAGTCATCAGAATTCAGTATTTTTTTTTTTTTTTGGCGGGGAGAGCATGTATGCTGGGAATCAAATCTAGGGCTTCATATGCACTCTGTGAGTGTGCTGCCTATTCTTGTAACTCCAAGGAGTTTTCTTTTTTATAATGAAGGATATTCTATTGTTCTGACCCCAGAAATCCAGAGCAAAGTAAGTGAGTTATGGTAGGGTGCCTCTATGGATATAGAGTGACACACTTTGGTGATCAAGAGAGTAGTAGAAGTGCTGAGGGAAGATTCTTGAAATGCCAGCATGGATTAAAACTGACCATTCCATAAAAATTCACCGTTGATTCAAAACAATCCTGGGTAGGCAGCAGGAGCTCACTAAATTTATATTATAATGAGCATAGTTTGGATCAAAAACAAAGAAAAAATAAGATAAAAGAACATCTGGGGAGGATTTATGCCCTTACCCTGAGATGTTTAAGATTTTCCCACAGAGGTCACCTGGAGGGACATGCTAACAAGTTTGTCCAAGGTGGTGTCCAGGGGAAAGGGATCAAGTTAGAAGAGTCTTGAAATAAGTTTCAGCTCTTAAACTATGCTCCATGAAAGAGGAAGGCAAGCAACTGCTCACAATACGTACCACCCGCCCTGCACTGTGTGTGAATAAACACTATCTTGTTCAACTCTTATTCTTATATAAAAATCTCTCTTATATTGGAGCTTAAAATGGCAACCATGTAGTTTCCTCATAACACATATGTTTGTGGGATTTCCATGCATTCAAACCCACTGCATTAGAACAAAGACAAGCTCACGGGCCTTACTGATTTATGCCTTGGGTTTCTTCTCTGGTTTAAGTGGGACAAAAGCCTGGATGTTTGTAGAAGGCTTCTGTTTATCTGAGAACGTCTGAGAGGGTGCCCTGTGCCTTTTTAAAGTTTAGGGGAGTCTATGTCATAGAACTTAGACATTTGAGAACTTTTAGTGGTGGAATTCATAATGCTACCGTAGAATCAGTCTCAAAACTGGCATCTCCACATTGAGAATCCTCTGATTAAAAGTCTGAGAGTAAGAAATGATATCTTTATTTTGTACTGTAAAATACCTGGCTCCCGCATGTGTCTCTAAAGTTTGTCTTTTCTAATTCAAAGTTCCCTAGCAATCTTCTTATCCTTTCTGTTGACTAGTTAAAATAAATCAATGAACACTTTCAACATTTTGCTTTGAAATCTTGTTAAGTATACCCATTGATTTATGAGGTATATTTTATATTTTTACATAAAGAATCAGTGATATTGCTTATTTTTCTACCTTTACTTAAAAGAACACCCTTATGTCTAGTTTTTCACAACTGTATTCTCACTTTAATCCTTTGTAGCCAGCTACCACTCAGGGTCAGGGCCACACTATTTTCTTAGAGTTTCTTTAAGCCTCTTCAATTCTGCCCATCACAAATTCCACAGTTCCTGTTAGTCATTTTAAGTTTTGTTTCAGCACTCACTTAATCTATTGTAATTACCTATTTTTGAGTAAATGGGTAAACAATGAGAAAAATAGAGAATAACTGCAGTTTAGTTGCTCACGAATCTTAGGACTCTGATAGGCAGCTCTCCCTGTCAGGGCGCACTCTGGTGTGGCTTCAGCTGTGGAGGTTCGAGTTCACCCCACACCCTTCTTCAGGTACATGTCTGTCACCTGGACTGGGATCCAAGCATCCAGAGGCTAGAATAGCTTAGAAAATGTGGTGTCTCTTCTCTATCCATCCATCTTGGATGTCCATATGTTGTTTCCACGTGGCAGCGTAAAGGTAGGTTCTCTTGTTCTTCGATGGTGAAAAACTCCAATAAATAAGCATCACTAGATGAACTGGAAGAAGCTTGTTGATCTTGCTCTCCTATCCTAAGAAACTTAGCAATATTCTCATCAATTCCATTATTCAAGGCCATCCCAAAGGGCACTGCAACTTTAAAAAGAAGAGGCATAGGTTTCAACATTTAATGGAAGACGTATCAAATAATTTGTAGCTATGGAAAGTCATCACACTAATAAAAAAAATAGCTTAGCTAACTTTTCTTCCAAGGAAATGGAAGCTATTTGAAACTGATCACTAAAACATGATGTGTAATACTAAAACAGGAAAATTTTGTAATTATTGTGAAACATGAAAATTCTGAAATACAAAATGCTATGTGCATATAGCAGGTCATTGTGTACCATTAAAACCACAGTTTTGGAAATTTAATTATGTGTGAAATTGTCTAGCTTGTGGTATATCTTGTGAAATAAATCGAGGTGGCAGGTAATGTATAAAAGTACCATCCCATAGAAGAAAGAAAAAAGTAATGTATTGATATATACAGGCAGTAAAAAAAGAAGGAAATACGTAAACCACAGCAGTCATTTTTAGGGTGTGAACTTATGGTTATTAGTTATTTCTATTTCTGCATTTCCAGATGTAAGTGAAAGTAACAGAGGTTTGTAAGGAACTTGTGTAAGGTTCTAATTACAGGTAAGTGAGTTTTCACCTGAAACTGAAGTCTGTGTGTCTTACTTTGCAGCTCCGTGCCTTTCCTCTATCCACTGCACTTTCTGGGATAAGAAGGACTGAGTTCATCTTCCCCTTACTTAATAGTATTGACCCTATCTTCATACCTATCTTCAGTCTGGCCTTACACATGCATGCCTGATCTCTTGCCAACATATTCTCTAAACTGGCCATTGGGAAAGCCTGGAAGTAGTGTGTCTGTACTTTGAAATGCATATTCATATCTTTGTCCCTCAGCCTTAGAAAGCACAGGGCTTGCTATCGTTGAAACATTTTTTTATCTATTCATGATGTAATTTAGCACATATGTTAACTGGCCTCAATGAAAAATATTTTTTTTTCTTGTTTTTTTGCACCAGCCTCAGCAATAGCTGCTGGTTGCTTTCTGTTCCCAACATTTTCTTGCTTTCCTGGCCTTGCTCTAAGCTCACCAGCCTCACACATCTACCTGTAGATGGAAGCATCTGCATCTTTTCCTGTGCATGATTGTAGAGACTGAGATACAATTCTCTTTCTTTTCAGATAGTTTTAAACAGCTTAGTCCTGCAAGGTCAAAATGTAGGTGAAAGGCTAATCAGCACTCAACCTGGAAGTGAGATGTCAGCAAGTTGTTTTCCTTCAAGTCAAATATTCAGTTATTGGGCCTCTGTTAACAATTTTGTTGTCAGGTGCTAATAAGTTTGGCAAGGGGGCAATTTTTCATTACTTTAATTGAATAAACATAGAGATTAAAATGTCCTATCTATTTACACTGTCCCAGTTTGTCACTTCAAGCTCTTTCATTACTTTAAAAGACTGAAGGCCCAGGGACTAAAAGAAACTTGATAGGAAGGCCAGACAGGCAGCGGAATCCAGAATATTTACAGTCTCTGGGGCAATTTCTCTTCCTCATTTCAGTTTGAGTCTTCCCTTTGCCTTGTTTTCTTGTTTTCCAAGAAGATTCTTATTTATCCAGAGTCACATTAGTTTTAGCCTTACTATGTTTATGACCCAGGGTGCTTCTAGAAACGCTATCCAGGAGGGAAAAGGATAAGTTAAGTTTCTAAAGAACGTAGGCTTCTGAGTTATTGCTGACACACATTAAAACAACCAGCGGACATGTCCAACTGTAGATGGTTCGGCATTACACATTGCATGTGTCTTGATGTGAAATTAAGCCTTCTCTTAGTTTGCATCCATGCAATATCAAGAGATAAGCTGTGCAAGTATTACAAGCTCCATTTTACAAATGAGGAAATCGAGGCTTGAAGGAATTCAGAGACTATTTGCACCTTAATAAACATAATCTTACTACTGGTGCTATGGTGGTTAGTAATGGACCACTCCCTGAGATATAGGTACCTAATGCCTTATTTAAATGGTCTTACACGTGATAAATATGTGGGAGAGCTGCTATTATGATCACCAACACAGAAATACACTCACACATTCATCATAGAAATATTTGTGGCAAGTCTTCGCCTGTATCAAGCTATACCAAGTAGTAGGAACAAAATGATAAAAACAATAGACAAAAAATCACTATGCATTATTAAATAAGATCTTTGTTGACTTATAAAACATTTCATTTGAGGGTCTTTTAAAATAATGGACTCCTCCAGTGTATTTAAAATATAAATTTTCAAAAGCTTCAAACAATTTGGTGACAATTTTTTTTTCTAATTCCCCTAAAAAAGAGGAATTGACTTAAAATCACAGATTTCTCCCCATGTGAGCTGGAAAGTCAGCTTTCGTCCCAGGTCAGGGTCACTCCATCTGGGCCAAATTGCATTGATTCCCTATACAAGTGTTCTGCTGAGAGCCTGACGTTTCCTTGTGATAAGCAAAATAATCCAAAGACAAAAAAGAAATGCTGCCAAGTCTCGTAGCACTCCACATTATCTCCGCAGGTGCTGCGAGGAAATAGATTCCTTACTGATGTTCACAGCACTCATTTTCTTCCTTCTCCCTAGCCTTGCCTGACTTCCTGCTGGAGCTCACAGGGTTTTTTTTTTTTTTTTTTTTTTTAATCGCTGAAGGTGACAAGTAGCCTAACGTTTGGTATTTATCTTCTTGAGCAATTTTGGTTAAATGCTAAGCAGTATGAAATAAACCATTATTTTAGATTATAGTGTCTACCTGAGCTGAGTATTTACACTGTTCCAGGCACACTTTATGTATTCAAATCAAGTTGGTAGAATAGAAAAGTTGTTAGAGCATCATTCTTTTAAGATTTGTTGTTCTGGAGTTAGACTTCTTGAGTTGGAATTTTGGTTCTGCCAGTTCATATGTAATGTAACATTATTTCTTCTTTAAACCAATGAGGAGGTAATATTTTCTTTATTTTCCAGATGAAGAAGCTCATAATTGATCAAATTTGCATAGTCTGCAGGGGTAAGGGTGCGAACGAAAACCCAGCCTTCCAGCCACGTCATGTACAAGTGGTGACTGATGCTCAGTCCTTGGTATTTATCACCTTTGTCACGTAACGTGGTACTGCTGGTCACCTGAAGCCGAGCCAAGGAGGCACAAGTAAGAATTACAAAGACTTCCTCAAGGCAATTTCATAATGACTAAATATTGAATTTAAATTGCTTGAATTTCTTTAAGAGAAATTTTGAAAAGTAACCCATGTATTTTCAATTATTTAAGTTATTGATATCATAAAATCACATATTTTGAGTTTTCTAAAATCAGCTAGCATCCTGTTTCAGTTTTCTAACTTGTCATAAATCAGTCTTATCCTTGTTGCTACTTATCTACAGAATTTCCCTGTTTTTCCCCTTTTCAGACATATGTACTATCTTTCAAGTATTCAACTTTAGATTGCCAAATGTGATATACTCTGATATACTTAATTCTTGTATAATATAACTTCATTTCTTTAAAATCCCACTTTTCTAAATTATATACTCATTAATATTAATCTTACCTCAATGAAAACTTATGCTTTCAATTTTTTTACCAACACACACAAAAAAATTCATTTTCAAATTATTGAATGTTACACTTTTTCAAATTAGGCACTATTTGATAGCTTGTATTTATTTGCTCAATTATTTGAAAGCTTGTTTTTTATTTTCTGTTTCATGTAAGGTCTATGAAAATGTGTACATTTCATTAATGTTTCAGAAACAAGGCAAAAGTGTTGAGAATTATATCAGATTAACACTTATTTGGCCATGATGCAACCTCCTAAAGATAGTATTAACTTGAAAAAATTCTAAAACTGCTAAGCTTCCTTTAGATAAACATGTACTATAATTTTAATAAATTTCTGAATTAAAGTAAATAATACATTAAACATGCTTTCCAACCTAGAGATGCTATAAAATCCTGATTCTAGCTTTCAGAAAATAGATTTTTTTAATGTGTTTTGGATACAATTTAATTGCTAGAGCTCATTTGAAACTTTTTGTGACAGCTACTTGTTTACTTCATTTTTTTTTTATTACTTTCAGTTGGTGACATTTAAGTGCCGTTTTTATAGATGAGAAAATTTTTGGAGTGGTTAAGAACAAAGTAGCAAAGACTATGTGGCTTGTAAACAAAAGAACCTGGGAATTCCAAGGCTGAGGAATGCACTAACCTAGTGTCTGGTGAGGACCCACATCCAAATTTACAGACGGTGTTTGTTGTGTCCTCTTATGGTACAAGAGGCAAAGCAGCTATCTGGGGCCTCCTTCGTATGGCCTGTAATACTATTTCTGAGTGAGGTGTCATGGCATGACTCCCTGGTCCTGTCATGGGCTCCTAATATCATTACATCAGTGGTTAGGTTTCCACACATGAATTTGAGGAGGATCAAATCTTCAGATCACAGTACAGGAGAACTAGAGACAGAGATGCCTATGTGTGTAAAAAGCTTGACCTCAGGGGACTTCTGAAAGTTGGAAAGATAAAAAGAGTGGTCTGCATAACCGTCCTTGAGTCAGGCAGGATTGGCATATGTAGGGTTTTCCAGAAAATGTTAAGGATTTGGGGCTTCAGCCATTACATTCTAGAAATAATATTCTTATCACAATGAGATAAATAGATCGCAGGATGAAAGAGATAGAGCCCAGTTAGAAAGATCTAGTAGTGGTTGACAAAGCAATGTGGTGGTACAGACTTGGGCACTGATAGTGGAAATAAAGAGCACATAGTTTTAAGGAGGATTTTGGAGATAAAGTGATAGGACTAACACGTATTTGGATAGAGATTGCGGAGATCGAGTTTACTGGTGAAGAACATGTGGCACATAACTCTCAGCTTACAGGCTTGCAAGACTGAGAAAGTTGTTACCATTTATTAAGATTTGCAACACTGGATGACAGTTTATTCTCAGAAAGATTATTAGTTTGTTTTAGGACATAAAATTGTATGCGCCTTTGAGACGTGCAGAATAGGTAATCTGATGTACAGATTTCGAGGTCAAAGGAGTCATTTGGAGATTTAGAAGAGAAACAGTAAAAAAAAATGAAACACTTATATTTTCTTGATTCTCAACAAAAATCCTATGGAATTGCAACTGGAAACTTCTTCATATTCATCTTTAACTGTATGTGTTTAGACATCAAAGTGCATCACAATTACCTGGGCATACAGCAGTGGGAAAGATGCACTCTCTGGAATCACAGTGCCTGGATCTTCATCATTTCTCACTATAACTTTTCTTTATTTGCCTTAATTTCCTCACTTATAATATTGAGCTAACAACAGATAATTTGCAATGTTTCTGTGTAAAGAAATAACACAATCTCAGGACATTTGAGAACAGTGCTCAGTACAATTTACATGCTTGATAACAGTTAGTTCACATCATCCAGAAAATTTATTTAAATTAGGATTTCTCTGTTCATGAAGTTGGAGAGCCTCTGGGCTCTAAAAGAGGTATCTGGTTAAGAAATAATCTGACTACGCCTCTGATGGGAGACAAATGACAAATTCAAATTGTGTGCCTGGTTAAACTGTCTCTAAGTGATCTGGAAGAATATTTTTACTAATACTCATTACTGGATCCTACTGCAGACCTGCTAAATCATAATCTGTGTGATTTAAGGGCCACAGGAATATACACTGGTGCCTAGGTCCATAAACACTTTTGTTTGCAAACAACTTGTTCACAAACAGAAGCATTTGGCAAAAAACGTGTTTTTGTTTGCAAATTCTACACCAGGTGACACACATGGCTGGGGAGGTCTTCCCCAGAATCATGGAACAAATGAAGTTGGTGAACTAAAATACCAGTGTGCATGACTTTGCTTCTTCTGAGATTCTCTTTGGGTTTCAGATCTAGATGGAAAACGCACTGTGTATTCCCCTTTCGTAGCGGATATGTTTTGTTGACAGTGGGCTGTTTTGTTACAAAGCGCTTTTCTCATTCCTCCTCCATCTAAGTATGGCCACGATATGGATTATTCTTTCCAGTTGAAATGTGAGTGGAAACGATGCTTGTATGTCTTAGGGCAAATCTTGGAAGGGCTCTATTCATTCTTGATAATCTCTTTGCTGTGTGGCTTGGTTGGTTGTAGGGCAGAACAAAGCCCAAAGTGTATGAAACCGAGGTCTTCAAGCAAGTCTATGTAGGCAAGGTGCCTAGTCAACAAGACTTAAACACAGAATTGTTACAAGAATAAAGATTATGCTTCTGCTTTGTTAAATAATGAAAATAATGGTGTGTATTTTTATTATAGACGTTTCTTTGCCCTCAACTGTTTTTCTTTCCCTCAGAGTGTGTGATGGTCAAATTCTGTGTGTAAACTTTGATAGATTGTAGTGTCTGGCTATTTAGTCAAACAGTAGTTCAGATAGTGCTGTGGGAATATTTTGTTGATGTCATTAGCATCTCTAGTCATTTGACTTCAAGCAGAGATTGTCTCTGACAATGTGGGTAAGCTTTGTTCAATCAGTTGAAGACACTGAGAGCAAAAGAGATTTCTGGTAAGGAATTGTGCCTTAACACTGTAATATAGAAATCCTCCTGGAGTTTCCATCCTGCTAGTCTGCTCTGTGGATTTCAATTTGTTACCTTTCACAGTGACTATGCGTGTGTGTGTGCACATGCACGTGTACGCACACACACATTAATTTTGTTTTTTTGGAGAACACTGACTGATAGAGAGTCTACATCTATCTGAAAAACCATGATGAAAAGCTTCTCAAGTCAAATGAATTAACTTTACTTAATCCTAATTTCCCAGTTCCAGTCGTTCCCCACACTATGTCTCTCAACCATCTTGAACCAGTTTACAATACACATATTATAAACATACACATCTGGATACTTTACTTGGGGTTTACTAGATCGAAAAAGGTAGGTTTTGGTTAGATATTAAAATATCACTTGTTCTGAATAAATATCAACACTTTAATTGTTGCTTCAGTAAGTAGTTATTTTTAAAATGTGCATTTTTAGATTCATTTTAATATTTCAAAATACGTTTAATATTGACACTTTTCAGTACAGATTCAGCTTTTTATTTTTTATACTTTAGCTTAGTAGAGTTTTATTTTTCTTTAAATAGGAGACAAATTTCTACTCTGTTGCTCCACTCACAGTCAATTTATTGGGTTTTATAAAACAAAAGAATGTCTTTTTAAACCATTATTTAGAATACAATTTTAAAAATGCCTCATGGACAGTATAAACGTTCATAAGGTATTAGTCTTCTAACTATTTTGACAAAATTTACATAGAGATGAAAGTTGAAACGTATGAAATACTGCTTCATAATTCATACTGATGGCTTAATGCCAATAATATTTTCTGGCTGAGGTCTCCGGACAAAGTGACCTACATTTCTTATCTCACTGAGAACACACGATTTCTATCCCCAGGCAGACTGCAACTCCATGTAAATAGTAAACTGGCTTCCAGATGCCTGAGAGACATGGGGTAGAGAAGCACTGGAGCTGGGAAATGAGAATTATGTAAAGTTAATTCATTTGACTCGAGAAACTTTTAATCAGTCTCTTCTTAGAAGAGAGGTTATAAATGGAAATTTAAACGATCGAGGCTGCACGCCTGGTGCTAGCCTTCGAGCAGCAATGTTTGCAGTGTTCACTGCTTTGAGAAGGTGACAGTCTGCTTGCCCAGAGGTTTATGGCACACATACGTGGGCACACACAGAGACACACATACACAAACAGGCATGCGTACACACGTCCCATTGTCTAGGTTTCTCACCCATTGTCTAGGCTTTCTCACTAGATATGAATCTAGACTCTTCTATTTTATATTCACTTTTTAGTTACTTTCGTTTGTGACTGTGCAGTGGCAACTACCACTTTATTTTCAAAGCCATGCTGTCTAGCACGGGCAACTCTTTGCCAGTAAGGATGCCTCAGAAAATAATGATTTATCATTTTCCATCGCAGGCTGCCCAACTAAGATGTGGCAAATGTCCAGTTCTTAATTATCTTTCCTCTCTAGTTTGTCTGCTTGCTTTCCCAGTGCCTTTTGTGTGATGTTAACCCTACAGTTTGAACCCTGAATACTAATTTATTTAACCAGCAAAAAGACAGATTTTGATAGCAATCTTCGTAAGATTAAATTGAATGATAATTTTTCTTTAACTCTGTATGTTTTTGTTTTTGTTTTTGTTTTCTGCATCAGTATTCCTGAATTCCAGGCAGGGGCAGCTACAGGTGTTTGCAGTCTTGTAACCTGACTTTTATAATTGGGATCAGTTTGGCCTCAAAAAATAGACTTAGATAATTGAAGACAAGGATATAAGCAGAGTATCGATGGGATAAAAATGAATAGGCATAAATCAATGTTACACATAAGGTACTATCTAGTCAGACGTTATCAACACTTGGGACTTCTCAAAACATGGTCCCGAGCCCATCTGACGCACCTGGGTGCTCGTTAAACTTTGACTCTCCCGGGCCTCCTCCAAGGCTGCCTGGAGCAGACTCTGACAGTTAGGCCAGGCCTGCGAGCTTTCCCTTGTCTTGTTTTCTAAATTGCTGGGTGAATCTAGAGAATGCGTAATCTTTGACCTGGGTTGTACCTATCGCTGTGTTTGTTTTGAGGAAGACACAAAAGTGCAACCTGTAAGCTGCTCCCTGTTACTAAATTTTACTTTTGCAACAGTCACTGATAATCCTGGCCTCTGTGGCCTCCATGGCTTCCCTGCTGCCCTCAGCCACACATGTGCTTTGGGGCGATGAGCAGGGCCAGCTGCAGCAGCTGACACCGCAGAACACAGACGATACCAAAGCAAGTGTGCTCAGAGGACTTCCAGTCTTTCTGCCAAGAGGACACTGTTTGGAAACAAATAAATCAAATAAACCCCCAAACCAAGAATGTTCTATGAGCCTCAAGCCTCCACCTCTTTGATCTTCTGGCAATAGACAGTTTAGAAGCATCCAAAATGTCATCATCTCTGCAAATTAGGTGAGAAATAAAATTCCTACAGATGGGTAATATGGATCATTTACTACTTTTTGCTACTTCCAAGAAAATAGATAATTTCAAAGCACCCTAATCTCTCCACATTTTTGTATGTGTTCAACACCTACAATACTTTTTTTTCTCCTGATTCAGTCACATTAATCAGTCCTATATTGGTGATAGAAGTAATTTTAGAAATTTGTCCATAAATTTAATGCAAGTGTCTCAGAGCTGTCAGAAATGAAATTCTTCTTAGAAACTAAAATGAGATGTTTCTTTATTTTCTGCTGTCTTCAGTGTTTTTTAGACTGAGGAAAAACAGAAGGAAAAGGCTTAGATTCACATTTACTTCATGTGTGCTTTCCGCATCCCTGTTTGCATAGGTACCCAGTGTACATGTTTGTATGCACACAAATACTCATATCCTTCTCTATTAAGAGAAAGAAAAAATTGTGACTGGATCCTTATCCTAGTTCTTTAAAATAAAATTTTGACTGTTTCATCACTGAGCTCTTTTCCTTCCTTCCATTCTCTCCTTTTTTTCCTTTTCATATGTCTTTTATCTACAAGGAAAGCCGAAGATAAAAGAGATTTGGACAAAAAGATTTAGGCAATAGAGGTGTTGCTTTTTGAAAAGTGAGTGGGTGTATAATTGGGTTGACTTTTTACCTCTTTTTTTCTGTTTCTGAAAATCTACTATTTATTGAGCAATTAGCTATATATCAGTCTTGGCCTCAGTACTTCACATAAATTTTCTTTTATCTCACAAGAGATAATGAGATAGGTATACCTGAATATATACAGAGAGTGAACGAATTGGCCAATTCATTGAGCTAGTAACCACAAATCTGCCTCTATTTCGCTCTCTCTCTCTCTCCCTCCCTTCCTCCACTCCTCCCTCCTTCTCTCTTTTTTTCACCTCCCGGGTTTTTATAGAACATTTATTATATGTCATTATTGTAGGCACCAGAGGATATGGCAATGAATCAAATCAAAGAACTCTGCATTCTTGTAATATGCATTTTAGTGAGGAAGTCTAATGCTGCATAAATAAAGACATGCTTAAAGGAAAGCTGTGAAGGCAATGACAAGATAAAGGGCTGGAGAATGTTATAGTGGATGTTAGCACTGCCTGTAGCAGTCAGAGAAGGTGTCTCTGGGCATGTGACTTCTTATTTATTTTTTTCACAAAGACCTTAGTGAAATGAGGGCCATAGTTCTGGGGCAATCTGAAAGGCGAGATCCGCTAACCCAGGATATGAGTCTTGCAGGAGCCGCCCCTGCCTGCTTCTGCTGTCCAGACTTTTTGTCTCCCTTCTCATGCTCTGACTCTGCTACAACTTCTCGTACTCTTCCATGAGCTCTGAGTGATCCTTTGTCAGCATTTTCATTCATGTTCTTCTCACTGTTTTTCTGTTGGAATGTTGCCTCACCCGAACCTTCTGGGTTCATTCCAAGTAGGATATTTTTCTATCACTGGACCTACTGTTAAACATTCGCCACAGTCAGAAAAGACCCAAGCACGCTCCTCTTCACCTCCCCGGAGGTCCAGATGAGTGACAGCCGTGGGTGTTGGAAGTCGCCGAGGTCCTACCACTGCTCTTTTTTCGTTATGTGTGAATCACCACTTACTTACATAGTTGTGCTGAGTATACTTTAGTGGGAGGAATTTAGTCTTTGTCTTTGTTGAATTTTAAATCAACAATCAAATGTATCACATCACTTTTTCATTAGTTGCTGTGATGGTTTTTCATTTTCTGTTAGCTTGTTTGGTGAGGTTTGATTTACAGGAAAACATACTTCTCTGCCCCACTTATGTGTCATTTCTTATAATCTGCATCACACATTTATTATTCAAATCTTTCTTGAAGTGGTCGATACTCTTGGGCTGATGTTTATCTGGTTAGAGTGCTACTGTCATTCCTTATCCTCAAGTTGCTGGAGGACTTTGGGAGAGACCTCTAAAGTTTTAAATCTCAAGTTCTTTATCTTAACAACAAGACGATACATCTGGTTTTATATAACTCAGAGAATTATTATGGGGATTTAGTATGCTAATAATATGAACAATGATTTTATTCTTTTGTGAACCTAAATGACATTCCACCTTAACTTGAATCACTATAATGTGTAGCATTGCTATTGATATTATTGCTATTATCATCACTAAACAAATCTAATACACCAAAGAGTCAGTGATGGAAAGCAGTGGTTTATACCCAAATAGACCCCAGCTGTCGTCTTACTCCTTGGGTACAAATAATTTTAGTATTTTTGTGTGTTTATATGATAGTGCTTCAGTAATATTGTTCTATCTCTGTGTCTTGATTGATTCTATTTAATCATTCATTTTATTTATCATCTATATTTTTCCCACTACCTTTTTTAAAACCTTTTTTCCTCTACATCAAATATATAGAGAGAAATAGTTTGAAGAAAAGAGAGACATTTTCCTCTTTCATTTCTAACATCCAAGGGTTCCATCCAGGGACAGTTCTGCCCTGAGGCCAGGAAGTATTTGCTACATTCAATAATTTTGGGACTCCCTGAGGGAATATTTTTAGTAGGTTGTTTATTTATCTTATTGTGGAATAATATGAAAAATATCAAAATCCACCAAGAAATTAAAGTTTTAAAGTATCAAGGAATGTACTGCCCTATTTAGTGACAACTCCGTGGTCTCTGAGAATCAGTGAATCTGAATGTCTTCGACTTTATTTTATTTTCTTTTCCCATGTTACTTTCTAATATTAGCATGCACAGTTACATTTGAACTCTTGAAACTGTCAAAATAAATAAGACAAAAACAAATGTCATTGCCTTTTCCTTTTGTCTTCTGGGTAATTTGGCAAACAAATTAGTGTGACATTTTGCTTTTTTTCCTGAGAATCATGGATTGGTTTAGCATAAATCAATACCTTTTCCTCATTTGGAATTGCATAAGAAGAGGGTACCCAAGAGGGTTGGAGGAAGGTGGATAAAAATGTGCTTCCATTACTCAAGAAAAGATTCTGGAGGAAGAAGTAGTGTATAGGAAGGAAGATGCCTCTTCTAACTGAACAGTACGCAACTGAAAGACTAAAAGAAAGAAATAGTTTGCCTGAATGTAACAGAGCAAAAACAAACAACAACAAAAACAACAACAAAAACACTTAAGCATAGAATTTAATCCACAGAAGTCCTACCCAGAAAAAAAACACCAGCCTCCCATTTCTTATTAGCTTTTCCTTTTCTATTCTTAAGCTTACCTAAAATTTCCTTTGTCCAAAAAGTTCTTCAGAGGTTTAAAAATCTTCTCATTTATCCATAATGTTGTCATTTTTATTTTCTTCAATAAAGTTAGAGCTTCTCAACTGTATTTGTTTGAATCTTGACTACATTGTAATAAAGTTGTGGTGGGAATTGAATGAGGTAACATCCATACTCCTTATGTGTGGTAAACGTGCAACTGATGTCATCTGAGAGAATAATTATAGTATTATGAACAATTCAGCTAAGAATTTTTGTGTATTTTTTTTTTTTACAAAAAACCTTTAGGAAAGCATAGTCTACAAGAGAGTGCTCACTTACTTAGATTTAAATAACTTGCTTCTTCTCTTTTGTAAGTAGTGACAGGAATGAAGAGTTGAAACTGGAATTTAGTTAACAGTACTACATTGTGTCATTTTCCTGTGTTTGATATTGTAATGCAGCTATATCAGTTGCCACCGCTGATGAAGTCTAAGAAGGAATGTGTTATTTTTGCAAATTTTTATGCCTATAATTAGACATGAAAAGTCAAAAAGAAATTCATTAAAATATCATTACACTTAGTGAGTTATTTACACTGTAATATTCTATAACTGTAACAAAATCCATTTAATTTAATATTCTTTCCAGACAATAACCATAGCTTAAATTATTATATTTGATTGATAACAGTTTGATAACTTTTTCTTCTATTTACATTGCATTTTAAAACATTTCTTCATACAGTAATTTCACATTTATGAATTTGATTTTGATGGAAATGATGTTTAGTTATATTTATATAATATGAATAGCAAATTAATTTAGCAAATCACTAGGCTTTTGGTTATTTGCAATTAACTGATATTTTAAGAACTCGGTGTAGCTACTTTTGATTACATCATCTTTTTTTTAATTAGTAGTGTACGTTTACAGAAAATTAAGCAGAAAGTGCAAAGAAATTTCATAGGTCTCCTCTTTCCTCTGTCCTAGAGCTTTTTTTCTATTAATACCTTGTATTCATTTGGCACATTTCATAAATAATGAAACAAGTTTAGTGAATTATTATTAAGTGGTATTTATAGTTGATATTCAGGCTCACCCTTGTTTTCTCATAGTTCTATGCATTTTAACAAATGCATAATGCATCACTATTATGCTATTATACTGAAAAGTTAACTGACCTAAGTTTCTCCCTCATCAACTTACTCATCCATCTATTCTTCCTTTGAGCCCCAGCAATGGCTATTGTGGTTTTTTTTTGTTGTTGTTGTTGTTGTTTTTTACAATCTCTATACTTTTGCTTTTTCACAGAATATCCTCTAACTGGAATCATACAGTGGACACTTCTCAGACTAATTTCTTTCAATTAGCAACATGTATTTAATGTCTTTCCAATCTTTTTTTGGATTTTAAGATGATTTCTTTGTATCACTGAATAATATTTTATTTTATGGATGTAACATAGTTCTTTCATCAGCTTATTGAAGCCAGCGAAAGCAGAGCCTTGGTTGCTTCCAACTTTTGGCAATTATGATAAAGGATGTTCATATGAGGATCTTAATTTATATTTCAAAGACACATGAGGTGGATGTTCAGACTTGTCTAGCCCTGGATCAATACATACTCCTCTATATCTTATAAGCAATCATGATATTTAAAGCAAATTGCTTCCTCATTTCCTTAGTAAGAATGGTTCTGTTAATAGCAGTGCTCTCACAAGTCATCTATTACAGTGCGAACTATTCAAAGAGACTTCTAAAATTAGAACTTTTTATTCAGGATAAGCGAAAACCATTCTTTTCAATGAATTAATAGAAATTAGTAGAGTAATATTGTTTGATCAGTTTTTCATGCCTATGTCTTATAATCTGTGCAACTACTTTGAAGATAAACAATACACAATATATTATTTTTTATTATTTAAGAGAAAAAAGACACAGAAAAAAAACCAAAAAGCAAGAGACAAACAAAGAACAACAACAAACCAAAACAGTAACAGTATAGGTTTGCAAAACAAAATGATAGGAATTTGACAATGGTTGTAATATTGCATATTGCTACCTTCAAAAGGATTGCTTAGATTAACAGATATAGACTTGTAAAATTGATCTAATCATTTGGGTATTAACTATTCTTTTCCAAGAACTAATACAATTAGTGGTATAGTAATCTTAGCTATCATATATATATATATATATATATATATATATAAATACACACACGCACACACACACATACACACATACAAATTTATATCTCTTTCATTTTTCCTTACTTCTTTCCTCCTTTCTCCTATCCCATTTACCTTTCCTCTTTGAGCAGTTTCTTACCCTTACACAATATTTATTGTAGGTTTTGGTTCATGTATACTTTTTCAGTTTCTTACCCTAGGGAGATGATACAGTATTTACACATGTAAGTTTGATTTATTTCACTTATGAGTATGGTCTCAAGTCATATCCATGTACTTGTAAAAGTCTCATTGTAATCTTTCTTTATAGCTGAGTAGTACTCCATTGTATAAAAGTACCACATCCTTTTTATCCATTCCTTGATTGATGGGCACTTGGGTTGTTGCCAAGGTTTGGCTATTACAAATTGTGCTGCTATAAACATGGGTGCACATATATAACTGTGGCATTATGTTTTCAGTTTTTCTGGGAAGATGCCCAGAAGTGGGATAGCTGGGTCAAATGAAATCTCTAGTCCTAGCTTTGTGAGGAATCTTTACACTGATATTATCTTGTTTTAAAATTCTATATCATGGTTTTTTATTGTTTTTTCTCTTTAAAATAAAAGAGATCTGTTTCTGTTTCCTATTATGTCTTTGATTTTGCACTTTATTTTTATTTTCTCATATAAAATAAATCATGCAGTATTAAAAAATAAAGTTAGAGCTTTCTTTTCAGCCTATCCAAGGTGTCTTTATAATGAAGTTATTATTTTTTCAGATATTATACATAAAATTCAGGTTGTAATACAACAAAATATCATCAATATCAATGAAAGTAAGCTTTTAAAATAAATGCTCATTTTGTATAAGTAAATATGTTCTATACCAACTGTAGGTACTGTAGACTGTGAATCAAGCATGCTGTGATTTTATATACTGCTTGTCATTTACCTGAGTGATAAATAGATTATTTTGCTTTTTGAGAGATGAAAGTTTTTGGAAATGAATTTAGTAATAACCCCAAATCAAATATCCCTTTAACTTAATTTTCAGGAAAAACATAGAATCACAGTCTCTTGCATTTTCTTACTATTTTATGAGTATAAAAGTCTTTGACTGTGATCCTGGGAAGAAAGCCAGGCAGGTACTATTATGCTCAGAGCCATATTGAGGAGAGTGAAATTCAGAGACAAAATGATTCATTGCTATGTCTATTGGCTCCTCAGTGGACAATGGTTTCAGCCTTTGACTCCCAATTTAGCTCTTTTCATATTATTCCATTACTTCAGTCTCCTAGACACAGGATTCTTAAAGTCAATTCAAATTAAAAATATTCTACATCCTGTGAGAGGCATGTCCAACACCCCAGTCTGCAGATACACAAAAAATTGATCTTTTATAAACTGTCTTTTATTTCATTCTAGATACAGTACTTTTGTTTTATGAGAGGAGGCAAGGGAAGTTCTTCTCTAAAAAAAAGTCTTAATTTTAGAAGTTAGAATGGGTCATAGAGGCCAGAAAGTTGTATGATTTATCCCAGCTAAAGCATTCTGCTGCTTCATCTGTAGTATATGTTTCTGGTTGTCTTCATCACGTTTTCTTCACTGCGACACAATACCTGATACCCACAATTTAAGGAAAGAGAAGTTTATTTGTCTCACAATTTCTAGCAGAATCGGTCCACCATCTGCTGGTTCCAAGGCTTGACGGCCATGGTAGGAAGACCTGGGAGAGGACAGCTGCTCACCCCATAGCAGGTAGGAAGCGGAGAAAAGCGAAGAAGGATAGCAAGAGTGCACCCTGCCAGTCACCCTCCCAGAGCCCCAAATCCAGTCAGGCCCCACATCCTAACAGCACAGCCAGCTACCGGTTTCATCCAGGGAGCCATTCACGAAGGAGTGTAGCTCAGTTCCCTGAGGAGCCAATGTGCTCCACACACACAGTGGGTTACGGGGCAAAATCATCATGGATCAAAGATCCGAATATTAAAACAGAAACGTTAAACCTACTGGAAGATAAAGGAAGCAAAACACTTGAAGACTTAAGTGCAAGAAGGGATTTTCTAAACTGAACCTCGGTTGCACAAGAAATAGCAGCAAGAATCGGTAAATGAGATTATATCATTGTATCAGACTAAAAGTCTTCTGGGCAGCAAAACATTAATTAGTAGTGAAGAGACAACCTGCAGAATGGGCAAAAAATTTTTTTCCAGTTACTTCTCAGATAGAAGACTAATATCTGGAATATATAAAAAACTCAAACAAAATTAAACCGGCTAAAATTAAAACCCAGTCAGGAAATGAGCAAGAGAAATGAACAGACACTACAAATGGGAAGAAATACCAAGCATCCAAAGATAAGTATGAAAAAGATGTTTAACATCTCTGGCCATTGGAGAAACGCAAATCTAAACAGCACTAACATTCCATCTTACTCTGGAAAGAGTGGCAGTCATTAAAAAATCAAACAATAATGAAGTGTGATGTGGCTATGGTGAAAAAGGAAGTTTCCTTCACTGTTGGTGGGAAAACTGAAATTAGAAATTCCGTGTTACTCAGTACTCCCCTGCTAGGTATCTTCCCCAAGGGGCTTAAGACTTCATGGTATAGTGATACACGCAGTTCAGTGTTTATAGCAGCACAATTCATAATGGCTAAATGCTAGAAGCAGCCTGCATATCTATCACCAGTTGACTGGATACAGAAAATGTGGTATCTACATGAAACGAAATACTACTCGGCTATAAAGATTGACAAATTTGACACGTTTGTAGGAAAATGGATGCGACTGGAAAATATAATGCTGAGTGACATCAATCAGAGGTAAGTTTAAATAGGGTATGGCATCTTTCATTTGAGTGAGGCCATGTACCAACAAAGAATAACAAAGAATGGATAGAAGGGGTCAAGGAGACGGATCTCTTGCAATAGGGAAGTGGTCCAAGGGAATAGAGGTCAGAGGTGAGGAGGGAAAGGGAAATAAGTAGAATAAAGCTATGCAATGTACAGTAACCTAATAACCTCCATGAAGTTAATCCTTAAATGCCATAATATGACTAAGCTTCATAAAATCAATAGGAATAAAAATCAGAACAGGAAAATTAAAGAATGATGGAGAAAGGGGGCAGGAAAGGGACAGGGATTTCTTTTTTTGAAAAAAAGAAACTGTAGTATACATGTGTCCACTCCTCAAGATGACTGTGAACTGCATGTGCTGTAAACATGTCCTAATAAAATAAAAAAGAGTTCAAAAGAAGCGCATCACGTCTACCTTCACCATCAAGCTTCTGAAGCTGTGTTTCCACTTTTTGTGTATTTGTTTTACATTTCTACCTTTCTTCTCAGAGTGAGTCAGTGTTTGTTTCCACAGACATTTGATGGGTCTCAGGTCTGTTTTGTGCACGGAACAGATTAGTTTGTTGTATGGCATGATAATTAATTTAATAACTTTGCTATTTTACTTTGATTCAATTTTTCTAGAAATCCTAAACTTTTGATACTATCCTCTCATTGCTGCTCAATATTTTTCCTAAAAATATCTTATGTCTCTAATGAATTAGCATATCAAATTCCATCCAGATCACACATCCTCAGGTTGCTTTCAGTTTTCACTAAATTTAAAAGTCCTTCAGGAGTGTCTGTTCATAGCTCCTCCCAAATGCTCTGCCAATAGATGATAAGTAATTGGGATGCTTACAGTAGGGACATGTGGGACTTGCTTACATCATTTTGGGAAGTGACTGCCAGTGGATTCATATCTCAGCACGTTGTCAGTTACTCTACTTTTTTATACAGTGGAGGAGATCACAAAATTCATAAAGATCTGGATGAATCTAGGGAGAATAGTTGTGAACTCTGCTTTTCACCAAACAAAATTGTTACATGGAGTGTTTTGAACTACTATATAATTTTTTATTGAAGGAAGAAAGATCTTGTAATTAATAACAAAAATAAATTTAAATACAAGCTCAATATCTCTTATGCAAAATACTTGGGACCAGAAGCTTTTCATATTTTGCATATGCTTAATGAGGTATCTTGAGAATGGGACTGAAGTCCAAACACAAAATTCATTTGTTTCAGACACTCCTTACACACATCGCCTGAGGACAGCGTCACCCCATGTCCAGGACCCCTTCATTTTAACTGTGACCCATTCCTTCTGGTCAGGTATAGAATCTAGTCATCATATCCTTGCTCAAAAAATTTCTGACTTGGGGATATTTGGGGTCTGGAGTTTTGGATGAGGGATACTCAGCCTGTATCATATTTAGGAAAACTTACATGGCTCATTTAACTTTCATGAGGGAGCAAGACAAGATAATAACACCACAGAGTAATTGCATTCTTAGGGCCCAAGCGCCCAGGAAAAGTTCAAGAAAGTATATTTTTGGAAACATCTGATACTAAGTTTTACATATTCCTGCTCTCCTTGTCTCAAGGGCTTCCTGTGTCCCTGATGATATTTAAGTATAAAAATCTTTAAACAATGTGCTTTATGTATTTAAAATATTTAATATTAAAGGTCTTCTTCACACATGCATTTATCAGGTTCAAAGACTGCTTTTCATGGCTTAAGCAAAATTAAGAAATCAGCAGTTTATAAACAGTACTCAATTTCATGTCAACTGGAAGCTACTTACTTTCAAAAAGTTGATTTAGACTTTATTATTCGTGCATGCTGATAATACTTAATGCTGAGGTTAATTTGGGTTAACTGCATGCCTTTAACATACTTTGTGTTTTTCCTACCCCATTGCCCCCTCTCCCTTTCCTGCCCCCCACCTTCTGATCTGTGTCCACATCTCCAAAAGCCTGCCTCCTAGTGTCCTGTCATCTCTCGTTTGTTCATTCACTCATTTAGTTATTTGTTTGTTTACTCATATTTATGTATTTATTTAGGTTCTCATATAAAAGAAGATAAGTGAAATTTAACTTTTAAAGTCTGGCTTATTTCATTTAAGGTGATATTCTTTAGTTCTATTTATTGCCTTGCAAATTATGATGTCATTCCTCTGTGTGACTGAATCATATTACATTGTGCATATGTAACACCTTTGATTTATCCATTCATCTGTTGATGGGCATGTAGGCTGTTTCCACAGCTTGGATACTGTGAATTGTGCTATTCTAAATGTAGGTATGTATGAATTACTCTAGTATACAACTGTTAATTCTAGCTGTGTCAAAAGATATTTCTATGTTTAGTTTTTTGTGGAATATCTGTACTAACTTCCATATAGGTTGTTCTAGCTTACATTCCCTGCAGCAGTGTAGAAGAGCTCCTTTTTCTCTCACAGTCTTTCTGGCATTCATTGCCTTTTGATTCTTGATAATAGTCATTCTAATGGGTAAAATGGAATCTCAAAATAGTTTTGATTTACATTTCCCTAATGGCTAAATACATTGAACATTTTCGTGTACTCTTATTGGTCACACACACAGGCAAATATTTGAGAATTGTCTATTTAGTTTATTTACCAACTTTTTGACTGGAACTTTAAAAAAAATTCTTTGTATATTAATTCTCTTTATGAAAAGTCACTAACGAAAATTTCCTCCTCTTCTGTAGATTGTCCTTTCCATCTAATTAGTGGTCTCTTGCTGAGCAGAAATCTTTTAATTTGCTGTCACGCCATTTCTTGGTTCTTAGTGTTATCTCCTATGCTTCTGATGTCCCATTTAGGAAGTATTTGCTGTGGCTGTGGCTTCCAAGTGATTCTTGTCTCAGTATTTTACCCCCATCACAATTGCCTAATGGAGGAAGATTTGTGAGGGAGCAGCTTTTTCTAATGTGAGAATCTGTGCCTACAAATATGTCTAGCAGAGCAAATTTATTACTGTGGTTCTGTGACAAAAAAATTTTCCTTGAATTGGAAAAGTGAGATGAAGTTATGAGGTATTTTGTGATTTATCTCAGTACAGAATTAATACATCAATAGTTAACCCTATCCATGAACATAGGACTGGAGTATATTATTGCCTATTTGTAGGTCTCTAGTTTGAATGACTTACTCTAAAATTTGGAAAATATAAAAAGAAAAATGTATAAAATTCTTGATTATATATACTAGAAATTTCCAAATCATTTTATATGCATATGTCCATGTGTTTTGTCTACAACTATACATTTTATAAATTGGTGTTTATCATTATTCACTCTTATAAACTGATTGATCTTTTTTAATACTTCATATTTATTTTTATGCTCTTAAATATTATTCTAGATTTTCCTTTTAGATCTACATTTTTAAATTCTTGTGTGTCTCCATTTCCATATGCACTGTAATTTATTTAGTCAATGTCATGTCAGTCTATTTGTCTCCCTCTATTATATGTTCTTAAATATTTGTTGTCTATGTGGTATCTCTTCAACATAAATACCAATTTACAAGAATAATGGGATAAGCAGTATGAAGTTTTTTTTCTTTTAGATTTGTGATATATTTGCCATAGGAGTATTTCCAAGTTTTATGGCCAAGATTTTGCATTAGAAGTTTTTAAAACAGAAAAGAAACAGCGTGGTAATATAAGATGAAACAGTATTTGATGCCATAATAATCTGTGGCTCTATTAACTGGATTGTGTGATGTGAAGATTCCTCTTGTGCTCCAGGCTCGCAATTGATGCTTGTATCTGGAACTGGAAAGTTGAGTTTGGCCAGTGGTCCTCACACTGGCTTGCTAGCTGGGCAAGTTTCTTCCTTTCAGTTTCTTGTATCCTCATTAATAAGGTGAAGGTAAGAATCATCTTAACCATTCATACTTGATCAAAATACTATTAAAATAAATGAAGTCACCACTTAGGTCCTATTGAAACTTTAGCTATGTAAGAAAAGTCTCTATATACAGTTTAAAACCTTGTGTTATTTAGAGTTGAACTAGAAAATTTAATCTTTATGTATTAAAAAGAAAACTATCATGTTAGTGAAAGTTAACAAAATCCAACTTTAAAAAGACTTTGTGACTTTAGAAGTTTATGTCTTATTTTGTGCTAAGTCTTTCACATGCAATTAAATTGCACACACACACACACACACACACACACACACACAACATGAATGCACATTCCTCATGATTTAAATAAATATACCGGAGCTATGAAAGTTTAAGTTATCTATCCCAGAAAACGCTCTCAGTCGTATGTTTGGTTCAAATTTGACTCTAATGACATATAACATCCTCTTTGAGTATTCTAAAATAAAGTCCTAACTTAATTCAATGTTTCATCACCTCTCAAATACAATTATTATTCTTTCCAGCTTAAATTCTATCATATATCTGGGTCCTTTTATTAATTTTAAATATGTTAAACAGTACCAATAAAATTGATACTATACTAAACTAAATATATTGCTGAGTATAACAATGGCAAATGTGCAATTTTCTGCAAAATACAGAATAAAACCAATACTATTGGTTTTTAAATTTATCACTAGATCAGAGTGATATCATTTGCTTGATTGAAGGATCTTAAGCATCTTTCTTATTCTCTTATTTTCTACTGTGATATTGAGGCAGAAATGAAGTAAAGCAAAGCTAACTCTAGACTTTCAGTTTCCTGACTCATAGTCCAGTGCTTTGGAAGCAAGTTTTTGTGTCCTGAGCAAAAGCTGATTAATCTTTGTCCCAAGGGAATAATTAAGTATATGATAGTATTTAAAGAAATATATTCTGTTTATAGTAATTCACAATACCATAAAAATAGAAACACTGCAAATTTTCCTCCATCAGAGATTTACCAAAGAAAACTGTGTTTCAAAAAGTGAAAGATTATACAGCTTTTAAAATGAAAGATACAGAAGACAGTCATGATAACAGACCGCAAACAACACATGTAGTGTTCTCTGTGTGAAAAAGTACACATATGGTTGTTATGTTCATAAAGGTTATGTGCAGGATAGTGCCTGAAAGACTGTTTAAAATGTTAACAGGGATTATAGTTGTTAATGGGGTTAAGCATTTTTTATTTGATTCAGGTGATTAGTAAGCAGAAACTCACCATAATTGGTCTTTGTCTATAATTAACAAGTACTTTAATTTACATAAGGCTCTTTCATGGTTGTGATATGTTTTGTCTTACAAACATATGAGTAAATAGTCCCAAATTAATAGCTCTCTGAAGGTTGATTTTTCTTTAAAAACACTGTACTGCCAATGATTCATGTGTGTATACCCATATACCTTTGTTAAACTGTTTAGAAATGTAGTAATGATATATTTATTCATGCAACATCTGCAATTATGTGATACATGAAGATATACAAACTCTAATTCACCAGGAATAATTCTTAGTGTACAAGAATTCTTGCCCAGCTTCCCACAGACAGCCAGCGTGGGTAGGGGGACCCAGCAAGATCTGCCTCTGCTTGCCAGTTGCTGCCATCAGAAGGCTTGTTTCCTGTGGGCAGCCAGCATGGGCAGGGAGACACAATCAGATCCACGTCTGCTTGCTGTCTGCCAGCATCAGAAGGCTTGCTTCCTGTGAGCAACCAGCACAGGCAGGGAGATGCAACCAGGTAAGCCCCATGCACCCACAGGCCACTACTGGAGATCTTGCTTCCTTCAGGCAGCCATTGCCCACTGGGAGAATCAGACAAACTCACCTCTGTGTGTCTGCCACCATCACAGGAGTCGCAGTGTAGACACACAGGCTGAGAGAAGAAGCAGCACCAGCACCATGTGCCCTTGGACATCAGGGAAGCCCCACTGTAGCTGCACGGGACTGGCGAAGCCCACCCCATGCTGTGCTACCTCCCTGGGAACCTGGGGTCAGAGAAACCCAGATGCCTGTCCCATTCCCCTACACCATGGAGGAGCAGTCAATTTGGGAGTGCCTGGGACCCCACAACTGGCTTGTTGGGAGGAACCCAGGAGAATGTCAAGATGAAGGAGCAAAAGGCAATCTCAGATCTCCAGCCCACACAGAACAAGTTTGGGAGATATAATTGTGAAAGAAAATGGAAGGCACACACCTGAAATCTCCAAGAGGATAGCAACTGAAGTAAAGAAACAACTTCATGAGACTGCAAAAGTAATCAGATGAGAAATAATGTCTCAGGTAAAAGAAGAAATCACAAACATAATGAAACAATTGCTGAGCATATCTAAAGAAGACATAGATAAAAAAAATGGAACATAGGAAAATGATAGAAACCTTGAATGAACAGTATAGAAAGGAATTACAATGCATGAAACATTCAAAGAGATATCTAGAAGATTAAAAAGTCTATTGAATGCTGGCAAAACCACTTGAAAGAGACTAAAGATTGACTTTCAGATCTTGAAGACAGTATTGCAGCTAGCGATTATGAAAGGAAAGATCTCTTAAAAATAACAAGGAACAAGGAAATAATTCAATGGCTTCAAGATGACACAAAGTAAAATAATTTAAGAGTGATAGGTATCAGTGAAGAAGCAGGGGTCAACACAAATGAAATAAAAAGGCTATTTACAAAAGTAGTAACAGAAAACTTCCCAAACATGGAAAAAGGATCTGGTATAAAGATAAACTAGGCATATAGAACTCCAACTAGTCATAGCCAAAGTAAAACTACACCCAGACATAATAATCAAGATCCCATAAACTCAGCACAAGAACAGAATATTAAAAGCTGTTAGAGATAAGGAACAGATCACCTATAAATGAAAACCAATCAGAATCATGGCAGACTTATCAACACAAACCATCAAGGCAAGAAGAGTTTGGAGTGAAGTGTTTCAAATCCTGAAAGAAAGCAACTTCCAACCCAGATCGATGTACCCTGCAAAACTATCTTTTAAAATGGATGGAAAAATAAGACTTTCATGATAAAGAAGAGCTGAAGGAATTTATGACAACCAAACAAGCCCTACAGAGTATACTGAAGGATATTCTAGAGAGAGATAAAGATGACCATAGTTCCAAGAACAGCAGCAGAGGAAGATCACCAAATAAGACAGGCAACTGAATGAAGGGGAAAAGTGGAGGGCCAACAACAGGAAGATAGTATGACAGAGACAAACCAATGTATGCTGGTTATAACCATTAATGTAGATGGCCTCAATTCACCATTAAAAGAAACATAGGGAAAGTGGATCAAGCAACAAGATCTATCAATATATGGTACACAAGAAGCACATTTAACTTGAAAGGAAATTCATAGACTGAAAATCAAAGGGGAGAAAACAACCATTACATGCAACAGGAGACCAGAATAAAGCAAGGGTAACTTGCCCATGAACTACAGAATGGATACAAAAGATATGGTATTTTCTTATAATGGAAAGCTACCCAGTTATAAAGTAGGATAATTTTGAGGCTCTTGTAGGTAAATGGATGCAACTGGAGGCCATGTTCATGGGTGAAGCAGTTGAACTCATATGGATGAACAGTAGCATAAAAAACAGAAGAAGTTAGAGGGATCCAAAAACACAACAGGTACTATGAAAGTGGTAGGTGAGGAAACACCTAGGAGGGGAAGGTGGTAACTAATGTTAATTGCTTATTGTCTTGTCTTAAACTCTTGTAATGTTTTCACAATTTTGTTAGGTTTGGTTTCGTTCTGTCTTGTTATGTTAGATTTTACTGTCTGATGGTATGGGCAGATAGTTTGAACATAATGGGACGTATTATGGTAATCATGGTTGGCTTCCTATTATCTTGTTTTGAAGTCCTATAAATACTTTCATTCTTTTGTTTAATTGGCTTTATTCTGCTTTGTTTTGTATGATTTTATTATGTGTTATAGTATAAACAGGTATTTTGAAGAAAATGAGACATTATTGTAGCTGTTGTTGATTTTCTATCATCTTGTTTTGAAATCCTATAATGCTTTCATTCTTTTGTTTTGATTGGTTTTATTCTGTTGTGTTTTATTTTATTTTATTATGAGTGACAGTGTGGACAGGAATTTTGAAGAAAACAAGACATTATAGTAACCATTGTTCATTTATTGTTATCTTGTTTTGAAGTCCTGCAATGCTTTCATTCTTTTGTTTTGTTTGGTTTTAGTCTGTTTTCTATTATTTGATTTTATTGTGTATGAAGGTATGGGCAACTATTTTGAAGAAAATAAGAGACATTATGGTAGCCATTGTTGATTTCCTATTGTCTTGTTTTGAAGTCCTATAATGTTTTCATTCTTTTGTTTGGATTGGTTTTACACTAATTTGTTTTGTTTGATTTTGTTGTATGTGAAGGTATGGGCAACTATTTTGAAGAAAACAAGAGAAATTATGGTAGCCACTGTTGATTTTCTGTTGTCTTGTTTTGAAGTCCTGTGTTGCTTGCATTGTTCTGTTTTGTTTTGATTTATTCTCTTTAAAATAAAGAAAAAAACCAGGCGTGGTGGTATACGCCTTTAATCACAGCACTTGGGAGGCTGAGGTAGGCAGAGCGTTGTGAGTTTGAGGCCGGTTTGGGCTAGAATGCAAGCACAAGACCAACCTGAGCTACATAATGCAACTCTGCCTCAAAAAACTAGGGCTGGGAGTTTGGCTCAGTGGCCTAAGCTCCTGTCTGGCAGGCACAAGGTTGTGAGTTCAATCCCTGGTGCCACAAAAATAAATAAATAAATAAATAAATAAATAAAATAAAGAAAAAAATTCCTGCCCGTATGTCTTCCATCAATACTCAAATGGAATTAATACTTTCAGCTCTTAGTTTGAGTCCAACAGATGTGGTATTTCTCTAACTGGTAGTTGTCATGTTGACTCCATCACATTTCTTCTGGCATGTTCCACTGGAACCCCACCCCTGAGAATAGAAATGATTCTTTACATTTATCCTAACAATTTTATGTGTTTTGAATTGTTGTCTATGAACTCTGTATTAGTCAGGGTTTTATTGGGGAAAAAGATATAACATGAGATACACAAATGCATAAGAAATTACAATACTGCTTTATGATGGTCACTCAAAGAGTTGGATGTGGAAGTGTGCGGAGGGTGTCTGCATGCCAGAGGCTATAGGATTCAATCCAGGGTCTGAAGTTCACTTCAGTGTCCCATGGAAGTCTGCACCAGCAGGCTGATGTGTCTGTGACAGAAGGCTGAAGAGCCTATGCCAGAAGGCTGACAGATCTAAGCAGAAGCTGAAGAGTCTGCACTGGGAGCCAGGAGATGACTTCCAAATTGAAGGTGAAGACTGGAGCTCCTCCCAGGAATAGAACTTCATTTGTCCTTCCTCCTTCCTTTTTCATACCATCCAGGCCATGAGCCACCTTAGGGTGGGTCTTCTACACCCTAGGGTGCAGAATTGCTAAGCTGATTTAGTTAAGTTTCTAAATGTCTCAAATTGACACAATCAATCAACCGCTACAATCCACCCCTTGTCAACTTGGAAACCAGACACTGATCCGACCCGCGGATCAACTCGTGGGTCTCACCTGGAGGAGAGACGGGATGGGGGGACAGGGCAAGAGGAGAGAGAAACGGAGACAAGATGAAGGGTTCCAATCAAGTCTCGTTTATTGAGGAAGTGTCTAAGGCACTTATAGAAGCAGGGGCGGAAGCTGTCATCTCACGGGGAGTGTGGCGAGCATGGATAGGTCGTCTTCATTTCCGGATTAGGCGGGAGAGGATCATGGGGGATGTAGGCTGACGCACCGGGCCCTCAGGAGGGAGAGGTGGGGCAGCAACCGTGAAGTTGTCTCATCGCCCCCTACAAGACACATTTCTGTAAACTGGTCTCTAAATATAAAACATGCATATAATTACATCTAACATGTAACTATCCTGCATAAAGATAGAAACATATTAATTGCTTTACCAGAATACAATGTAAATTTTCTTTGGTTGATGCTTACTTTCATAACTTCAATATTATAATACAGGTTTAACAATCCCCAAGAATCAGCATTAAGTCTCTCAATTTTATATTATATTAGAACCATATTTGGGAAGAGATAGTAATTACAATCCTCTTTTCTGTAGCTTATCATGGAGTCATAGCTGGTATTTAGAACTTTCTTCTTTCACTACCTATTATGTATTCCCTTGGCCTCCAGCAAACACCTCAGCAGTTATTGGTTCTTTCCCTGGTGGGGTGACCCACACCTTCATTTCTGAAGGTTCTGAACCACTTGTCACTCTGCCTGGATTAGGTTGTGGTAATTTCCCACTGACTTTATTAACGGGGCATGGTAGTACTAAAAGGCACCCTAAGGGATCTCCTGCCCTCCAGGTATATTCTTTCTTTACTCCATTGTGAAGTAGTAGCCCAATTTCCCCTTGATAGTGTGGGTCAATCACCTCTGACAAAACTGTGACTCCCTTTTCCCATCCTGTGGCTCTCAAATGCCTTACTAACAAATCCAGAGTGGTTGCTAACTCATGCTCACTAGGACCAATCAACATAACATCATCAATGTAAGGGACAGTGTGATATTGTGTGGGAGAGAAAAGTGATCAAGATCCCTGTGAACTAAATTGTGACATAGGATTTGTGATTTAATATACCCCTGAGGTAAGACAGTGAAGGTATATTGCTGGTTTTGCCAGCTGAAAGCAAATTGCTTCTGATGGTCCTTGTGGATAGTTATGGAGAAAAAGCCATTTTCCAAATCAGTAGCTGCATACTAAGTACCAGGAGATGTGTTAATCATCTCAAACAAGGAAACCACATCTGCTATGGCAGTTGCAATTGGAATCACCACTTGATTCAGTTCACAGTATTCTGCTGTCATTCTCCAAGACCTATCTGTCTTCTGCACAAGCCAAATAGGGGAATTAAATGGAGATGTGGTGGGGACCACCACCCCTGCATCCTTCATGTCCTTGATTAATCTCTGGAATCCCTCTAGGAATGGGATACTGCCTTTGGTTTACTAATTTACCAGACAAAGGCAACTCTAGTAGTTTCCATTTGGCCTTCCCAACCATTTTAGACCTCACATTACAGGTTAGGGGACCAATGTGAGGATTCTGATGGGTACTAAGTATATCAATCCAAATTACACACCCAGAACAGGTGAATTGACTACAGGATGGGTCCGAGGATCTATTGGACTCACTGTAATTTGGACCTTTGCTAAAACTCCATTGATAATCTGACCTCCGTAGGCTCCCATACTTACTAGAATGCCTCAATGATGTTCTGGATTCCCTGGAATCAGTGTTAGTTCAGAATAAGTGTCTGGTAGTCCCTGGAATGTCTGATCGATTCCCTTTCACCAGAGAACAGTCACTTGTTGCAAGGAAAACACTTACCTACAGGACACATAATTTATGATACTATTTTCTGATGGTCACTTAGAGTTAAATACAAGAAAGTTCAGGAAATATACCCACAAAACTAAAAACCTAGAAAATTCATCTAAGGGCCTGGATTCCACAGCAATGTCCTGTGTAAGTTCATCTAAAGACCTGGAGCCCATGACAATGCCTCCCACAAGTCCAACTGGAGGTGTAGAATCCAAGACAATGACTCATAAAAGTGTGTTTTATGGATCTGCACTGGAAAGGACCAAAGGTCAGCAGTGGAAACTGGAAAGTCTATGACAGAGGGATGAAGGATCTGTGTCTGCAGGTTGAGAGTTCTACACTGGAGCCAAGAAGTGATGCTCAAAATAAAGACCAGGGCTCCCCTGAAAAGTACCACAGCCATCCTCAGTGACAACGAGATCTAAAGCTCCTCTGATGATGAGGACAGCCGAGGCTGTATCAGGAAGTCAGTGTGACAAGTTTTTCCTGGAGGTTAAACAGCACACATCTTTCCCCTCTGGAGCCAGGAAGCCATGCTCAACATAAGGAGCAGAGCTCCCCCAAAGTGAACCACAGCCATTTTCAGTAACAAGGTTCCAATGAAAATGACTGAATTCTTATCAGGGGAGCCAGCATGACTAGCTTCTCCAGGAGAACCAAAGCCTCCAAACAACCATGCTTAGGAGAACCCATAATGCCACTCTCTTCCTCTCCACATCTCTATCTCTGTCTCTGTCTCTGTATCTGTCTCTCTCTTGCTCTTTTTATCCTAGCAACTTTCCTCAGGTGGACCATCTACACTCGGCCCCATGCTGATTCAATACAGCTGGTGTTAATTTGACCACCAGTTTTTAATCATAACAAATTCCATTTGACCTTTTTTTGTAGAGGACCTCTAATTCTTCATTCATAGTTTTGTCGTCTGTAACTCTGGATAAGTGTAAATCTTTTGCCTCCTCTTCCCTTCCTTTGTCATTCTTTCATGCTCCTCTTCCTTTCTTCTCTTCTTTTTGTATTTCTAATAGGTAATAAACATAGAGTCTATGGGATTTTTTAAAGGTTATAGCATACCCATTATATAGAGAGCAATGGGATACAAAACTATCTTCTTACAAATAGATTTTATACTGATGTCCTTGACTGACAATATTCTCTGATTTACTGAAATTTATCATATATTTAATGTAGAAATGGCTTGAGAGTGATAATAAGTCTTAGAAAACAAGAATTAGCTAAACAAAATCAGATGTAAATATTAGTATTAATTTTTAGATGAATTTCTATCTACCTTTGTTCAATACAAGTGTCAAATTAGAGAAACATTTTCCAATGAAAGGAATAGCACACACACACATATGTGTGTGTGTGTGTGTGTGTGTGTGTGCGTGTAATGGATTTACAAGTGCATTTGGGGAAAATCAATCTATGTGTGTGTGTGTGAATAATCAAAGAATTATTTAATGGAAACAAAAAATTTGGGACAGTGGTTGCTTTGCCTTTCTGGTTATATTCTTTGCTCATTTGAGGAATTACTTTCACATCTTTAACATATTCTCTTACCCCACCTCCATACCAAGAATTCAGTGACAATAGCAATGCCCAACAATCATCGAGTATAATATGGCAGGTGCTGAGCTAGCACATTTTTTAATTGAGGGAAAATGTAAATGGTGAGAGCAACAGAAATGAATTATATAATTCAATGAGCTTTGACAGATGCATACATATATAACTTTTATCCAATTAAGATGCAGAACACTTTCACCACCCTAGCGATTCCCCTTTGTAGTCACTGCACCACAAGCAAACCCACCCTAGAGGCGACTACTGCTCTGATTCCTATCATTTTACTTTAGTTTCTTCTAAATCAAATAATACATTCATACAGTGTACATTATCTTTCAGCAAAAATCATGTTTTCTAAAGTTTGCCTTTGTTAAGCAATGTGTCACTTGTTTTATGCTTTAATAACTGCACAATATCTTATGAATGTACTACAATTTAGCATACAATTCAAAAATTCTTTTTGTGAACATATGGTTTTTATATCTCTAAGGAAAATATTTAGAAGGCAACTGAAAGATCTTATGGTAAGTATATATTTTACCTTATATTAACCCTCTGGCTTAAAATATCTACTTTTCCCACCTTCTCAACAATATCAGATTGTCTTTCATTTTAATTTTAGCTGCTCTATTATGTATGAAATTATAACTCATTGTGATCAACATTCCTCTGAGGAACAATGACCTTAGTCCAGCTATTAATATTATAAACCTCACTTTCTTCACTTGTACAATGTGTTCAAGAAATGACGTCTCACAATACTGAAAGAGTGAAGTGGGGTGATGTGTGTACATGAGGTCTGATCCCTAGAAGGAATTTAGAAATCGTAGATTAAAGAAAACCTCTGCAGACTACACTGCAGCTCTGCAATTCTTAGTTCATTTTGTTTATATTTTTTCGCTAGATGCAACAATTTCAGAAAAAGAGTTGAGTTGTCTGCCCCATTTGTAGTTTTGGAGCCTGGTTCTGTGCTGTGTGCCAGCACTGCCTCTCTGTTTTCTTCTTCATTTGAGATTTGCTTTCAGAAACTCAGCAGCTTTGAGGCAGTTTGCTTGAACAGCAGTCTCAATCTGTTCACTAGAAACTTTTTGATTGTTTTGTTTTGCTCCCATCAAGCACTTTTTACTCTACCATGTCTGAAGACAACTAGTACAGTGTCCTTATATTCTAGCTATGCTCCAATCTGTCTATTCTACTATTTTGCAAACTGAAACAGTATATGCTTTCAGTTCAATCTTTTACTACCCTGGTATCTCATGCAACTATGTTATCTGTAGGAGCACTGCTTTGGTGAGAGTGAGACCAGAGTTTTTCCAGTTAATGTTTCAAGTTTTGGGGTATGGTGTGCTATGAATTTAGAAAAAGTAGCTCTTTTTTCTTCACTTTGAAATGCACATACCCAAGAATCATTTATTAGTACAAGACTTTCTTTATAAGTGTACTTTTTGGTAGAAATTATTGCCTGATGAGAAAGGCAGTGGTTAGTACAGGAGAAGAGAAGAGAAAAGAAAATGATGAAGAAAGTCACAGGGGTGACTTTTGTGTAGAGGGGAGAAATGATGACAAAAGAGGAAAAGGAGAGAAAAAGATTGCTTATCTCAAGGGTTACAAGAAAGGACCATGGAATTGTTCAGTGAGAATATGCAGAGGGGTATGGAAAGCTTTTTAGTTATATCTTGAAATCTTCCTCTAATGATGCAATATTACTTTGATCAGAATTGAACCAAAGCAAATCCTTCTCACATCAAAGGGAAAAGAGAGGAGGTATATATTGGTTTGCAGGTGTGAGTCATCTGCTATAATCATTTGTTTTGCAGTTGCAGTTTTCTCTCTGTCTGGTATTAAAGCTCACCTCTGAAAGATTTCTTCACTGAATATTGAAAACAATGATAGTTTCTACCCTACCAGATTGTTCCGCTGAGTAGAAGAGATAATGCATAAAATCACTTAGAACATGACTTAGAACATAGTACTGTATGATAAATTTTGCTGCTAAAATTAATGTGTTTGAGGACCTTTTCAGCTCCAGATATTAGGCACGGCCTTTTCAGAGATTGTTTTATTTATTTCTCCAAACTGAAGAGTAGATTTTATTGTTCTTATCTTACATATGAAAAACCAAAGCCTCCAAGAAATTACACAATTCATCTGAATCCAAAGATTGGTACATATATTTTTGCCATCATATCTAGACTGCGTAAAATATAGAGTCAGTCCCTACTTTACTTTTTTATTGCTATAGCCCTACCTATTAAATATATATCATCATTTTAACACCCTAACTGAGAAATTTTAATAAAGGAAAAAGAATGAGGGGGAAGAGCACTGTGAGAGTTAGATACCTTTAAGTATCTATCTATTTCTATCTATCTATCTATCATCTAGCTGGTTAGCTAGCTAGCTATCTTGCTAACTAAATAGGATTCATTTTTAGCTGCTATGAAACTCCACAGGATCTGCAAAGAGGAAGCTCAACAATCTATTTTGTTGCTAAATGATCTAATGCTCTTATTCAACCATACTTACCCTTAATACACATGAGAAAAAAGAGGTATCCAAGGATGTCATATACTATCTTCTCATTTATATGCATATATGTACTTATGACATTCAAAACAGTTTATTTTCTCCTACTCATAAATGTGTTTCTCAATGAAAACATAAGATTTTTAAGGTGGCCTCTGGTCCCATTCAGATATTCAAAGTATTAAGAGACTTAACGTGAGAATACATCACATAAACTTCAAAAATACAGAAATACCAAGTTGAAAGTAAAAATAAATGAAAAAAATTCCAAAACAGGATAAATACTTTCCAAAGAGGAGATCTATGGCTACTTTTCTGGTGACCTAGTAGAAGGCAAGATCGGGACCCCAAGGAGAATCCAATCAAATATTTAGTTTGTTTGTATATTTCTTTACTCTTAAGCTTTGTAAATTTTAAAATTTTAGAATATTTTATATTTACTCCATATGTTTAAATATAGTACACAGTTCCCTATTAACCATTTCCATTTACCTGATTGTCAACCTCTCCCTTTTTATCATATACAGTATTTGTCACATCTAAGATATTAAGTGGATGATAATTTCATAAGTTTATTTTTGTTTTCTGTTTCTCCCCTAAGACACTACATTATATTGTATTGAATTACGGATCTCAGTGATTTCTTGTCTGAGACAATTTCTTATCTTTTCCTTCTTTTCAAAAGGACTTTGACAGTTTTCAGAAGTAGCCAAGTATGGTGCAGAATATTCCTTACCTTGAGATTCTCTGAGGTTTTTCTCATGGTTTGACAGAGGACGTAGATTTCTAGGGGGAGGCTCACAGAGGTGGAAGTACCATGCTTATTGTATCGTATCAGGCATGCCTGTTATCAGCATGTCATCACTAATGATGCTGACTTTGATCACTTAGTTAAAACAGTATCTGCCAGCTTGTCAACTGTAAAGTCGCCCTTCTCCTTTTTGTATATTATTCTTTACAAGCAAATCGCCAAGTTCAGTGCTCATTGGAGGTAGGACAGAGTGAAAGTTTACGCTTCAATAACAGGTAAGGAAAGACTCTAAATAAATTTTAGGGAAGTCTTCCGCATAAGATGTTTACCTCTTCCACACTGACTTTCTTATTTAATCATTTATTGATATCTGGATCACTTCTTGGATATTTAATCTGTGCTGTGATCCAGTAGTGCACTATTTATTTTTGTGCTCAGTTTTTTCTAGTGGTGCCCAATGGATGCTGTTCTAGACTGTCTCTCGTAATTATTTCATATGATTACATCCTTTGTTTCTAGGTTACTTCTTCTCTTTCTGCCATTGTACTTTGAAATAAGATTTAAGGAAGAGTGACAAAGTTAGAGTAGTATTTCATTACACCCTTCACCAGATTTCCCTTTTGTTAATATTTTAAAAAGTAGAGCTACCAAAATTAAGATATTGATATTGGTACTATTACCTTACCAGCAAATTCTGTGCAGATTTTCCCAGGTTTTCCACTGATATTCTTCTGTTTCAAAAACTCAAGTCATACCTCTATACCCTTTTTAATTCATTTTTCTTATCTGCTTACTCTCCTCCTTTCTGGGGCAATGCTACCATCTTTGTCTTTAATGATAGTGATACTGTTGAAGACTAATGACCATGAATTTTCTAGTGTCTATATAACTCAGTTTGTCTTACATTTTCTCATCATGAGACTGAGGTTATGAATATGGAAGAAAATTACCAAGTGTCAAGCCTTCTTCTCAAAGCATCTGGTGACAAGTTCTGAACACTGGTTAAAAACTTGGAAGATGGAGAATATGATGTTAAAAATGGATCATAAACAGGGATTGGAAATGCATGCAGTTGGATGGGAGGATAGCTCTGTGGTAAGGTTCATGGTTGGCATGTGCAAGGCCTTTGGCACAATCCCCAAATCCCCAGCATGAATAAAGGAAGGAAAGAAGAAAGGAAAGGAGAGAGAGAGAGAGAGAGAGAGAGAGAGAGAGAGAGAGAGAGAGAGAGAGAGAGAAAAGAAAATGGAGAGAAAGAGAGGCAGTGGTATGCTGTCAAATCAGTAACTGTCAAATCACTGGAATATTTTATCTGTACAAATCATCCTTTTTTTTCTTTATAAGCCAAATACCCATATCCTAGAGAAATTTGTTATACAAAGTAATTAATATATATAGGAAAACCCACAATAATTTGAAATCATCCTCTGTGTAACTGAATCAGACAAGTTTTCTCTAGTGGCAGTCGCACTATTAAATCCATTGTCCCTTTCGCTGAGACACCGCTTCAGAACTTTCTCTGTATTGACATTTGCTGGTTCTGCTCCCTCATTGCCTGAGCCTGTGTATAAATTAAATTATAAGCATTTTTGTATGGCAATATCTGTGGGAAGGTCTCTTGCTACAAATGGCTTTCTAGTATTTCATCTAAGCATGATCTACTGAACCTCTAATACAGTTTCTGCCAGTAATATGAACACATAATAGAAAAATGTAATCATTGTAAAAGGTCATGATGAATAGTCTTTAAAAAGAGAACAAAGCCATTTGGAATTACTGTTAAGCTTTGGCACCAATGTATCAGTTCTGGCCTGTATAAAGATGACACTTTATTTCATTTAAATTTCTATACTTGGGGATAGAGTATTCAAAACCTAGGTCCTGTATTATAACAAAATTCTATCCTTAGCCAAATGAGAATTAATGTATTCTGCTTGTGTTTAATGTGTAATTGTCAGGGGCAAATTAATTTTTTCATAAACTCTGCTATTTTATATTGGCCTGCTCTGGATATCAGGCCAATGAATTTGCATCATCTGCTTTCTTATGCAGTCTTGGCCTTCATAGGATTGAACTTGCTTATCACTGCAGCAGCTAGAGGGCATTGATATCCCTTCCTTTGTGAACAGTGTCTTTTCAGGGTCCTCTTTTGGCTTTGTCCCTTCTGAGATTATGAATTCTTTCCAGTGTGAAGCAATCTGGGTTTGAAAGCAAGAAGATAAGGGTGGTATCCAATTGCACTATCACCTGTTAATGCCGTTATGCCTGGCTAAGCTTCCAATTATTTGATTCTTTTCAATACTGGATGAGGGACCTGAAAAGACATGGTGTTAGTGATCTCACCTGCTTCGAGGAAGAAGTTCTAATCTTTGAATAAGTAACAAAAAGAACCTTTTGATAACACTTAGGCACTGAAGTCTCTGATTTTAAAGGCAAAAACAGTGAGGTTTTGAAAAACTCAGTCTCCAAGCCTCAATTATACACACTGAATTGTTAAGAACCCTACTTTTATGTGTGAAAGTGGGTTCTTAAATCTTCCAAGCTCTCAAGAAATTGAGGCTATGAATTGGATTTTGATTCATAAAATGAAAGTTCAAAAACTCTTTCAATAAATGCAATAAGGTAGTATGATCAGATAGTTTAAAGTTTTTACATTTTTTTCTCATTTCCTTAACACCGCTCCTGTTAGTCTGAGCCTCATTGCTTGATTTCACAGGCAATGCTCATTTGCAAGGTGGTTGGAAGGTTATACATATTTTTTGGAGCCGCATAACTGGAGCTAAAATTTTGATTAATTTCTCTATCCATAAGTACACGTGTAAGATAGGGGCATGTGCAAAGTAAATCACTTTATCTGCAGTGGAGGGATAACGAGAGCTGTTGTGAAGGTGAAATGAGTTAATATCAGAATGTCATGGAATGGGATCTCACACGAAGTGTTTTGTACATTAGATGTTATAAAGTGGTCACTAGTACTATTTTCCAGTTGTAATTCACAAGCTTTTAAAATATTTCCTTTGAGGAACAGCTCTCTTATACCATACATGCCTCTGTTAGACTGCTTGTTGAGGCTACCTTCCCTCCTTGTGCGAAAAGATTTCAGAATGACTATCTGGGGTCCTCTGACTTTCACCCAGGAATGTGTCATGGGCGGGTGACATAGAAATAGTCAGAGCTGATGCATGGCAAGGATAGTGCTCCCCATGGTTCTGTATTGTTCTCCTTGTCACCTATAGCTCTGCAAGTGCTCTGCCTCTTTCCTTCTTTTTGGATCTCTCATCTCCCTATCCCCGCATTGACCTCCACAGGTGACAGTGAAAGGTAGATCTGCTGTTACTGCAGTGTGACCCCTAAAAGCCTCATGTCCCCCCTCATTCATTTGAGTGGTTTTTCCAGTCACATGTAATACCTCCTTTTATCTTGGTACAATTTAAAAAGATAGTCTCACGCTTTTAGGAGATATAAGAGTCTGGTAGGAACTTTCTTGACTTATGATAGTAGACCACCCTAAACTCTTAATTCATTTTCTTTCATTCCAGTATTATATTTTGCTTCCTTTTTCATTGGATTTATTTCACTTTTCTATCTCCTACACCTAATATTTTGTTGCTTGTGTTCAGTGACCATAAGGGCACAATTATTATTTGCACAATAACTAAGCAAAAGAGAAGGGAAGTAGTCACAAGTAGACATCTTCTGTACATTTTATTATCTATGACAATTTCACTAAAGAGAAGGATCAATCGTTGATAGTTTGTAATATATAAACACACATGTGATTTATTCACTATTTAAAATCTTCCCTTTGACTAAACTTTATTGAATGATTCTATAGCGCTGGATACCTTGTTAGGTACAACAATCCACATGTAAAAGACAATCTTCACCAGCAAGGTGCTTTTATTTTACCTGTCTAGTAATATATATTTGTGATAACTATTAAATGCATTCATCATACAGAATTGGTAAACATGAATACTGCATCCTGGTTCTTTTTACTTTTCCCTTTCCCTCCGTCAGTCTCAGGAAAGATATGTGATTTAAGTGCTGCAAAATGCAATAGACTTTGCATCAACAAAAAGACTCTTTAACCGTTTTTCTTTCACTTTGTCTCACTATGTTGCCCAGCATGACCTCAAACTCCTAGATGAGTGATGATGCGTCTTTTAGAGCTTTCAGTGATGTAAACAGCCTGCAGCACATGCATACCATAAGTTTGCTAGTTTACCACAGCTGCCCTAGACTCACGTAATCCTCAAACCCAGGTTCCCAAGTAGCTCGTATACAGGTGCTCAACCACACATGGGCTGGCTTTCCTTTTCCACGCTGGGGCTGCAGTGGCTGTTAGACCTTACTAGTTCTCATGCCAGAGATCACCTTGCTCTTCCCTTCCTGAATGGCTTTGAAATCTGCTCCAGGTTTTGGCAGAGTACTCTTCTAGGTAGACACGGGCTTGTGGTCTATGTCTGGTCCTGGCCCCTTCTCTACTCTACTTTTTCCCTGCTCTACTTTCTTGTCACCATGAACTAAGTGGCTTTACTCAGTCATAGCAATAATGAACAGAATCTGTGAGAAAATGAACCCTCTCCTTTATATTGTGGGTGTTGGCTATGGTGTTTATTGTGTCTCAGTGATGAGAAAACAAATACTCTTATGTAAGATTTGATGTGTCCAAGTGTCTTCTGCTCAGATTATTACACTATAGCTATTTACAACAAGATATCCTTCTTTCGGAAGAGGTCCTCTGAAATAGGAAAGATTCAGTGATTTCTGAGGACTCTGCCAATGTTGGTTTTAGTACTTTTCTGTACTTTCCTTCTTCTTTGTCTACTGCAGTGTTTTGGTTAGCCAGGACCTACTACCTTATTTGGATGGTAATATTCACTGATTTGTGAAAAACTGGAAGGTATCCATGGAACTGAGGGACCCCTTCTAAGAGGTAAAAGAAGCAAACATCAGTTGACATAAAGTAATAATGACAATAATGCCTTGGTGACAGCTAGTCTTTATAAAGAATTACAGAAAGATGCCATGTTCATTTTTATATTCACCTATAGTATTTTTCTAGAATTTCAGTTCCTCGTGAAATTACTAATGCAGAAATCTGGGAAAAGTTGACATTTTCAATAGTGAATTTCAGATTTAACTGATATGTCTTGGAGCCATGCTTTAAAACACTACAAACACCAGCCCAAATCTCCTTTCAGGAAGAAGTTTCCTGTGTATTTTTCACACCTGAAAATCAGAAGAAAAATGCAGAAATTTGTGATTCCAAAGTATTGTTGGAATTGTCTAAACAGCCTAAACCACACACCTTCCGCTTTCTATAATCTCCATTTTCTTCTCTTCATACTCTTGACACACTAATCTTAGAGAGTCGAGTTCTACTGAAAAATAACTGTGTAATTTCAGCTGTGCATTTGGTATCATCTAGATGTAATGAGCAAATTCTGCTATTCCCGGTGAACCAGGAGAAGGAGTGTGTCAACGACAGTATATAGTCGTTACTGCCCGTAGTAAAAAGCGATCTAAGCTAAAAATAATGGGGAAGATGAAACTGATGTGCATGTGTTTCAAATTGGACTGGACGATGCTCTGTAGACAGTTCAGGGGACAACGCAGAACTTTCTCTGGGGCTGGATCAGGTTACCTTTCTGATAATGGGCTCTCCTTCCAGGAGGGTTCTGTTATGAAGGAAATAGGCTTGACAATTAGAGCACAATGCATCTAGAATGTGAAAGTATCTCATTACTACTTTAGTGATCTAAAAGTTTAGCCTTTGGATAACTTTTACCACTTATCTCTATTTAAAAAGCTTAAAATTATCAGAAAAGAAAGATTATTTTCTACATAATCTGAAATCCATGGTACCATGAACTCATACTCTGGGAGTCTAAATTATAGCTTACATGTTCCCCTAATTTAAAAAAATACTTTTTATTTCTATGCTGAAACAAATTTTTGTGAAACAATATTGTTCATAATTTAAAATCAAATGCACAAATAATTTCTTTGAAAACATTCAAGTGTTTAATAAGAAAGAAACAAATTTCCTTTTTGTTATACAAACATAGAACATCAATGACCCACAGTTGTTAAACTCACCATAAAGGATAGTTCCACTAAAGAAATTCTAAAACTTAATTGTACCTGTAAATGTAGAGAAATGGACTGGACTGCTTTAGAGAAAGAGTTAAGAACACAGTTTCAGTGAGACATTGGTACTAGACTTTGGCTGGTGCTTTGGAAGGTTAGACTTCTGTTTTCTCCTACCCACAATTTTCGTGGATACTTGTATAATCTATGTCTCTATGCATTAGTCTATTATAGACATTTCATATATATGGAATTATAAAATATGTGGTTACTTGTATTGCTATTTTCACATGTGCTCTAAGTGTATCTATGTTTTAACATATGAGTACTTGATTCCTTTTTCTTGACAAATAATATTTCATAATAAAGCCATTATCCATCAGTTGGTGTACATTTGGATCATTTACCTCTTTTGACTATTATGAGTGATATTGTTAAGCATATTTATGTACAACTGTTATGATTTTTTTCCTCATGGGTCTGTACATAGGAGTAGAATTACTGTATGTATACATAACATTTTGAAGTACTCTTATTCTGTTTTTTCTAGGGTTACACTGCTTTCCAATCCTTTCTGCAATGTATAAAGGTTTACTTTGTTCATTTATATGGAAACTTGTTATTTTTGGTCTTTTTAAAGAATCAAAATGGGTGTAAGGTGTATTCTTTTAGTTTTTTTTAATTTATATACTCCTAGTGACTCGTGAGATTTTGTATTTCTTCATGTGTTTAACCACTGCTTGTGTATCTGCTTTAGAGAAACATATTTGAATATTTTGTCCATGGTTAATGCCAGTACTTGGGCTTTCAATTTTGAATTGTGTGAATTTTTATGTATTTCAGATATGAGTCCTGTATCAAATCCTATATATAGTTGTAAATACATCCTTTTACTCCGTGAGTTAACTTTTAGCTTGATTGTGTCCTTTGAAGATAAAACTTTCCAAGTTTGCTAAATTCCATTTTATATATATTTTATCACTTGTATGCTAAGAAGCATTTTCTACTAATTCAAGATTTAATGCTACATTGTTTCTTATGAATTTTATTGTTTCTGCTATGTAGGTCTACAATCCACTTTTCTTAAATATTAATGTATGCTGTGAAAGGCTCAACTTTCTTCTTTTGGATGTAGTTGTCCATTTGTCCTATCAATATTTTTGTTTAAAAATGATTTTCTTCCAATAAACTGCTGCATACTTGTGAAATTACAGTTGATAATAAGTGTATGAGTCATTCCTGGATTTATTGATTCTCATTCATTGATCAACAATAGCACACTACTGTTTTTTATTAAAATAGTTTGTAGTATGTTCTAAAATGAGGAGGTGCAAACTCTCAAAACATTTTTTTTTTTGTTAAGAAGTTTTGAGTAACCTGAATCTTTTATGTTTCCATATGAATTTCAAGGTCTGCTTGTCAATTTCTGCAAGAAAGACAGCTAGAATTTTGATAAGACTTTTATGAAATCTGTAAATTATTTAGGGGAGTATCACTATTGTTAAGATATTAAGTATTTGAATTCATGAATATGGACTGTCATTCCATTTATGAATATTTTAAAAATTTTCTTTCAATAGTATTTTGTGGTTTTCTATGTCTAATTCTTATACCACTCAATACATTTATTCTTTAATGGAGGATAGTGATAAGTACTTGCAATTGGATAGGACCATTTCTAATAGAGTAACAATAACTGAAAATAATTAATTGTATATTTTGTAAATGCTATCAGAGAATTTTGAATGTTCTTGAAACAAAAATTGATGAATGTTTGAAATAATGGATATGCCAATTACATTAATCTGACCCTTGTGTATTGTAAACATATATAAATGCACCCTATAAATATGTGCAATTATTATGTATCAGTTAAAATGGTTTAAAATATACAGGCCAAAATATATTCTTTATGATTTCTAATATTTTATATTATCTAATGAATATACTGTAATGTTCTCTTTATAGTTCTACTGAAATACAAACATTTTCTTATTGCATTTCAGATTGTCGTTAGTTTTTAGAAATGCAATTTACTTTTATTCATATTGTATATTATCCTATAGCCTTGCAGAATTTGTTTAATAGTTCTAATGCTAATTCTTTATTTCAGTGGAGTCCTTAGACATTTTATATAGAAGATCATCCATTTTGAAACAGAAACAATTTAATTTCTTCTTTTCCAGTCTTACTCACCTTTATTTTTTAATTTTATCCTAATTACCCCAGATAAAAATGTTACAAAAACAGTATTAAATATAACTGGAATGGGTGGATGTCTTGTCTTTCTTCTTACCTTATTGGGAATAACAACTCACTGTCATGTATGGTATCACATGCAGGCTTTCTTTAGATCTCACTAAACGGACTAACAATATTCCTCTGTATTTCTTAGTGTGTTGAGTATTTTTATGTGAAAGGGTATAAATTTTTTCAGATAACTTCTCTAGTGATAAGATACTGTGGTTTAGACTTTTAAGTCTATGTTTTTTATATCAGGTTGATTAATTTTAAGATATTAAAATATTCCAGAGATAAACTAAACTTTGTTATAATGTATAATCCATCTTACATATTGATGATGCTCTTGCTAACATTATGTTAAAGATTTTTTTGTATCTGTATTCATGAGTGATATTGGTATGTAGTTTTTCATCTCATTTTTGCATGTCTTGGTCTGGTTTTGTTAACAGGATAATAGCAACTGCCTAGAATGAGTTTTGAAATTCATTTTTTAAGAGTTAAGAATTAGTACCATTCATTTTAAAAATATGCTTATTAAAATTCACTAGTGAAACCATTTTGGCCTGACCGTTTTCTTTTCAAAAAGTTTTAAATCATTCCTGCTTTTAGTATAGATTCATTCAGATTTTAAATTTCTTCTTGACTCAGTTTTAATAGTACTCATCCATAATGGGCTTTTCTACCAGTTGGGGTATCAAATTTGATGAAAAACAATTGTTTATGATATTCTTTTAAAATCTTATGTACTTTTGCAAGGTCAGTACAGGTATCTTTCTTTTTACTATAATTTAAATAATTTTAGCTTTAATTTTTTTATTTGGCAATATACTTCAAAGAATCTTGTTATTAATGATTTCCCTTTTTTATTTTCTATTTCCAATTGCTTCCATCATACTCTTTACTTTTTTCTTCTGCATCCTTTGTTTTACTTTCTTGTTTGGATTACTATCAATTTAATTGCCAGATTATATGATTTTCCCTCATTATAAATAATTTCCTCTGGTCGCTAATGTGTTATTATCATCATAAAAATTATTTTTAGATGTTATAAACCTATAATAAATACTATAATTACTGTCAATTCAGATTTTTCTGAAAATAATTATAAAGAAAAGTGCATTTTTAATATTACTTGTACTTATCAACATGGTTACCTTTACTAAAACTTCTAATTTTTTGTGGTTTTGAGTTACTAACTACTGTCCTTTTACCATAAATGAAATACTTCCTTTCACAATTCTTATGAGGCAATTTGCTAGAAGTGCTTTCAAAATTTATCTAGAAATGCTCTAATTCTCATATGCTTTTGAAGAGTAGTTTTCCCAGAACAGAATTTCTTTTTCATTCTTTCAGCACTTTGAGTTTATCATTTTGACTTTCATGGGATTGAATGAAGAGTTAGCCATTAATTTTTTTAAAGACCTCTTATAGGTAATGAGTCAGCTATCACTACTTTCAAGAGTCTCCTTTTAACTTTGACTTTTGACAGTTTTACTGTAATATGGCTAAAGCAGACCTCTTTAACTTTACTCAACTTATAGTGTGTTAAACTTCTTGAAGGAATAGACTAATATTTTTTATTAAATTTGAGAATATTTTGGCCCTTGTGCCTTTAAACATATTCTCTACCTTGTGTCTCTCTCTGTTGTCTAGAACACTCATTAGAAGCAAGTTAGTACACTTGATGTAGTTGCACAGTCTTTAAGACTGGTTGCTTTTCTCCATTTTACTTCTTCTTTTATTAGACTGAATAATCTCAGTTAGCCTGACTTAAGACTTACTTTTTCTTTTACCAAGTTGAATTTTCCATTGATCGTTTCTGTGAATTTTTCACTCAGTTATTGCAGTTTTCAAGTCTAGGATTTGTTTATTTTTAAAAATTTTTTTTCTTTATTGAATTTTCAGTTTTGTGAATTTTTATCCTATACATTCACTATTTGGATATAGTTTTCTCTAGTTCTCTATTCATAATAGCTGATTTAAATTCTTTTTCTAATTTAAAGTTCCACATCGGACGTCCTTAGCCTTATTGTCTATTGAGTCATTCTTTTTCCTGTGTCCTCCTGTTTAATTATATGTCTTGCCATTTTCTATTGAAATTAGACATTTAAAATAATGTAGTACAGCACTATTGGAAATTAGAACCTTCAACACACACACACACACACGCAGATGCACACATACACTAGGATTTGTTGTCATTACTGTTTGCTGATGTTTCTCTTGTGGCTCCTACATTGTTTAGTGACTTTTCTAATTAAATATATAAAGAGTGTGTTTTCTGTTGCATGTGATGACTTAAACTACAACTCGATATTCTCAGATTAATTAGACAGATAAATCTTTGACTGCTAAGTCTTCCAGTGTGTTCTCAAGTTTGGGGCATGTCTTCAGTGTTTCAGCAGTTCATAACTGTTTTAGTCTTCACTTCCTTTTTATAAAGAAACTCAAGTGAGATAGAGGTGAAATATTAGGGCTTTTCATTCTGTTTTAGATCTAGGTGCACTCAAGAACATGTGTGTACTTGCACACAGATGCACACACACATATATAGCTTCAAAATTCTGTGGAATATTTTAAAGTTTTAAAAATTCCTATGGATATTTGACCTTCAGATGTTTAAAAAAATTTTTTTTACAAACTCAGTGTTTCTTTGAACTCATAGCAGCATTTCAAGCAGCTATGAAATTAAATGATTTTCACTATCATTTGGAAAAATTCCTGGATATGTTGATTTTTCTACTAAATGAAATTTCTGTAAGATCAAATAATGACAAACCCTGTGACCAGAGCTTTTTCAGGGAGTTGTCAAACAAATCACATGCCAGGAATTGTTGGAGACGAGGCATTTTGGAAAGTTCTGATTGCATTATTCCTCCTTCAGTGGCTGGTAGACAGGTGTTTTTCTGGACTTTATTGGCAATAAGAATGCTTTTTTCATGTTACTGTGGAGTTGGAGAAAAGGATAGAGCAAGTTAAGGATAGAGCAAGTTCAACTTGCATTTTTAGTTCAATTCAGCCTTTTCTTCTGAATAAACATTACTTAGATTCTGATAAACTTTCATTGGTTGGGATCCTGAAAATGTTTGACAGTGTTTACTAATGCTTTCACTAGTTTCATGGGATAGAACATTTTTCAAAGAACCTTACTCCTCTGTGTTGGAAATAAGTTGGACTGTTGCACTCTTAATTTTTGAATTCCAGTATCAACTTGACTGGATTATAAAGTCAAACTTTAAAGTTCCAGAGATTTGTCATCCCACAGATTTGTTAACCTACTTGTAAGGCTTCTGGAATTGATTATCTTCACCTCTTAGAAAATAGCTGTACATCTTATTGCTCCATGATGAATCCATTCACCTTTACTGAGGCCAGGAAAATTAAGTAATTCTATAATCCTGTGAGAATAGAGCAAAGTATCACTAGGGAATTATTAAGAATGCTACAGAAATTCATGAGAAAATCACAAATCCCTCTCTTTCTATACTGGGAGTTACAGATTAAATATCCCAACTATATTTCTTTCTTGTGGAAATTTTGTTATACTAGAAAATATGATTGTTAATAAACCTTTGTGATGAATTATTCTAGGTTGAATAAAGCATCCTAATTTGCATTAAAAATTAATCAAGTTCCATATTACTGCTTTGGTAATTATAACCCAGCATGTACCACTCATTATAGCAACAATCCCTTCTCTACCTTTGCTTATGCATACATGGATATCTGCTGATAATGATTGGTTGACTCCCTGTTAATTATTATAAATTTGTATTAACTTGAGACATTGTATCACAAATTGTGGCTTAATATGGTTAAAACTTAAATTCTAGAATACTTCATGAATCTTTTCACTTACAGCAGAGATGCAACTTGGGATAAAGATGTTAGGAGTTAATTTTCAATGGATTTTGTTTTTAATGGCTACATGCTATAGAAATAAGTAAGAAAACTAACAAAATTATCATTATTGAGAAAAGATTCATGTGTCTCAGGTGCAGGTTATTTCTTCAATGTTCCTTGAAGATCCTTACACCTTTGGCATAATAAAATAAAAAATTAAAACTGAGCATTAAAAAATAAATGGTTTCTTTATGCATTCTTTGTAATGCTTCTGGATTTGTTTTATAGTTGCTTTTTCTTTTGTTGCTTACTAATGCACACATCCAAATTTCATAAGCACATCATAGATTTGTTAGAGGACACATTTGTATTATTCTGACATTTGAATTTATTCAAGAAGAATCAGAATATCATATCAGCTCCAAATAGTTTCCATACTAAGAACTTTATAAAGGTTTCAGTTTAAAATACAAATAGTTTGTGCAGTAAGATAATAAGAAATGTCTTAAATATGTCTACAACCTAGGTTTTGAATTAACTATAAAATGTACTGCTGTGCACTACTTGGCAAGTTTTCATGATGTAATCTACATTGGACCTCAACTGATTATTAAAACTGGAAATTGCTGTAGCTTTAAGCAAGATACTCTGCATTCTCAGGGGTGCTACTAAACATAAAACACATGCCTCACTTTAACTCTAAAAACTATTATCTAATTTCTGTATAGCAACAGTCATATTCAGTGTTCTAAAATAGCCTATAGTGGGCATTGCCAATCTCTTATGATGAGTAACAAATGGAAATTAAATAGAACTTCTGGCACCTAAACTGGGTGACAGACTAACAAGTCTAAGTCCCTGCAAATGGAGAAAGACTGAAGTGGGCTGGTTTCCCACAGGTGGCTCCTGGGAAAGGGACTTGGAGCAGTGGGGCAGGCCAGTCAGTTACGATTACTACATCTCAGTATAATCTACAATGGGGCCTTCAGGTGCTAAAATCTGGAAACCTAATTTTATTTGTTCCTAGACCTGGAAAAATTGAATGGTACCTTACAGTGCATTATAATAATTCTAACGCTTTGGTCCCACAATTCAGACCTCAATACCCAAGTTTACTGAGACAACCAATTCCCTGCAATCAGAAAGTGATCAATCTTTAGCAGCCGTGTTCTATTCCAAGTCTATGTTAACCATTTCTTAGCTGTAATTTGTCTTCACCTTCATAGGGATACAATATTTTGATGCAGGTAGTTAAGTTAGTACGAACAAATTAAAAAACAAGACACAACCATGAAACAAATAAAAGAGTTAAATTTAATTCTAGACAACATAGGTTTTGTGTGATATCTATCAATTTTACCCTTTTTTTGTCCAAACCGTTTGTGATCTTCACTTCAACAACAGGAGTAACCTGATTGCCATCATTGAGAAAATGGCGAGTGCAGGCAGTGGAGAAAGCAGTTGCTAATTGAGGGGCATGAGAGAAAGTTTCCTGTCTTCATTCTTCAAAACCTGTCAAATGTCAGGAACATTTGAGAAAAAAGTAAAAAATATTCTGTTAGAGTCATTTAGTTTCCAGTGTCCAAAAAATATGAAATAACCACTGTCTCTACTACTCTCTGAATAGCGACTTCCTACTTTTTCTCCACTAGCTAATTTCCCAACATGGTGAAAATACAATAGAAATAGATTCACTTTAACAATTGATAACAGAGAAATATTTACTCTGCTATGAATGAACAGGAAAGGAGAAAAACAAGGCTTCTGTAAGTGTAATGTTTGGGAAAGACTTCATAGAGAAGATAGCCAAGCTACATTTAGATAGGCTTACCTGGTTCTGATGAGAGTGATTTGGAGGGACAGAGAATGTGGGGAAAGGCACAGGTAATTGTTAACAGTAAAAATGTGTTCGCTCTGAGTATTCCCTTGCCCAATGAGCCATTAGAAAGGATGTAGAAAATAGCAACTAGGAATTGAGCAAGGAGTCAGACAGGCACAACTAAACAATGAACTTGACTGAGGCCATGGGTAAGTTGAAAACTCGGTGACAATGGGGCACCTTCCATGAAAGTTCTCTTTCTTTTTCTTTCCTTACTGCATATTTACGGTGCAGAACGATTACATTCACTGTAAGGCATTGGTACATGTATGTAACACATTTCAATTCTCTTATTTTACCCCTTCCCTCTATCCCCTTTTATTATTCCAGCGTCAGATTCATTTATTTATAAGTTATCTGTCTTACACACAGATTGAAAACCAGACTTATAGGCCAAAAAACATATAAAATTGATAAGACAACTGTCCTAAACCAAGTACACTTTTAGATGCATTGTCTGCCTGGACTACAATATCTGTTTTGTCTTTCTCTTTTGTCCTATTATCTGTCATAAATATATTCTTTTATATTCATGTAAAAGAGACCATGTGATATTTAAGCTTGCATGCCTGAGTTACTTAACATTATTTTCTCAACGTACATCCATTTTCCCACAAATAACTGCAATTTATCTTTTTTATGGCAGAGTAGTACTTCAGTGTGTGCAAATACATTTTGTTAATCCCTCATCTGTTGATGGACAGATGAAAGCTAGGCTGTTTCCAAGATTTAGCTGTTACAAATGATGCTGGTATAACTATACTGGGAATCTCAGCAACACCAAATTAGTTCCTCCCTAAAAGGACAGATCTCTATTTTTTAATGAGTCTCATTTGTGGGTTACATTCCTTTTATGAGTGAGATTTCTGAGCACTAGCAGCTTTTCTTGATGGCTCTGTCTGTGCACAGCAGGCTCTGCCACAGAAATGCAGCATTCTGCTGTTTTTTTTTTTTTTTTTTTTTTTTTTACCATCTTTATTGAGCCAGGGTTTAGGTAGACTTCTAGGCTTATTGGCTAATGTTTCCTTCCTCATAGCCTTGCATAATGAAAGACATAAAGAAGAATGATTTATATTCTGTATTTCTGCTATAAAAAGTACCTGAGACTGGATAATTTATGCAACAAGATTTATTTCTGACAGTTAAAAATGCTATATACATACATATATATATATATATATTTATATATATTCTCCACTCACTGGTACAAGCACTTTTAGTAGTGAAACTAATCCATTCATGAGGGCCTAGCATCTTAGTATCTCCTCCAGACCTTACCTCTCCATGGCTTAAGTTTCTAGTACAAGTATTTTAGATGATACATTCATTCCATAGCAAAGACTAAAATGAATAGAGGAATTTAGAATATAATGCACCAGGTAGATTCTTATGAGTTAGAATAAAGGCAACGTGGAAGCAGGGAGGGGGAAATTAGAGGAGCTGAATATGGAATTATTCAGTTTCGTGATTGGAACTATGATTTCGAGTTAAACCTCCCCACCCCTTTTCTCTTTTCCATAATAATAACTGCTGTCTTGGTTACATTCTCTTTGCTGAGATACAATATCTGACACCAGTGAATTAAAGGAGAAGTTTGTTTTTGTTCACAGCTTGTAGAGATTTCAGTCCATCAGCAACTATGGACTCTGACGCTAAAGCAAGGCAGAGGGGCCTGGCAGAGGGACAAGGCAGAAGGGGCTTGCTTATGTCTTTGCAGGCAGGAAGAGACAGAGGTGAAGGAGGAGGGGAGGAGTTACACCTGTCTGGGCCACGTCCCCAGTGAACCGTATCATCCAACCAGGCTTCACCTGCCGAACCACATTTAGCTAGAAACTCATCGTGGACTAATTGCTAATTAGTAACAGGCACCCATGTTTCAATTGCTGCCCCAAATCCCTACCTACAAGTTCATTAGGCTGTGGGGGACATGTAGATAGAAATCATGAAAACTGCCTGAGTTGTCTCATTATTAAGGCTCACACAAATTATTGAATTCTTTCTAAGTGACTTGGTTGCCATAAACCAAACGCCTTCCCCCATTTTCCATCTTGATGCAGAATAGTCTTTCTAAAGAGGTAAGCGAATCATATTGCTCAATTGACTAAAAGTCCTTGAGAAGGTCCCTCTTTTGTAAGATCTTATTTATTTGCATTCCAAAAGTCCTCTGTGAACATCCAGCCTAATCTCTATGCCCACAGGGATTTCCAGCCTCATCAAACTACATGGAAACCTCCAGTTCTGAAGGCTCTGTCAAGTACCCGTCAGGCACGTCTTTGCCCGTTCACATAAAATCCCTTCCTACTTAATATAATATTCTTCAGTTTCATCTACATTGGTGCAAATAATAGCATTTTCTTTTTTATAGAGGCTAAATATTTTTGCATTGTGTATATACACCATATTTTTTCTCCATTATCTATTCACTTATAGACACTGCATGCGACTGAGTTCATATTTTGACTACTGAAATTAATGTTTCAATGAATATAGGGGTACAGGTGTCTCTTTGAGATGCTGATTTCATTTCCTTTGAATCTATGCCTACAAGTGGAATTGCTGGAGCGTATGTTAGTTCAACCTTTTTTTGAGGACCCTCCCTACTATTGTCCATAATGACTACACTCATTCAAATTCCCACCAAAAATGTACAGAGGTTTCCTTTTTTCACATCTTCACCATGACTTGTTCTCCTTTAGCTTTTTGTTAAAAATCAGTATAAGAGGTATGAAGCAATGACTTATTGTGGTTTTAATTTACATTTGTCGATAATTAGTGATGTTGATTTTTAAAAAATATATGACCGTTGGCCCGTTTGCTTGTCTTGACTTGAGAAATGTTTGTTCAGGTACTTTATACATAGTTTTAGATGTTTCTTTCTTTCCTTGCTATTAAATTATTTGGATTCTTTATATATTTTAATATTAACCATTTATCATACATACAAGGTGTGACTGACAAATATAGTAAATGTTCAAGTAAAAGACACATTGCCATTGATTCCCCTCAAATACTTGCCCTCACTTTGAACATGTGTATCCCACTGTTTTTGCTACATTCAGAAGCAGATCTGGACGTTCTCTTTTGTGAGTGTTTTTCATTATGCTATCTTGGCCGCATTGATTTTCGGAACCAGTTCCAAATATTTATCATTCATGGTCATTTTAACTTCGAGAAAGAGCCAGAAGCCACGCCCTTCCATATCTGGCGAATGTGCGGATGAAAACACACCGCGATGCTTGTGTGAGCCTGGCTTCCCATTGGATGGCACTTGGCGGCACAGTCCACTCTCTCTGATCAAGCAAGAGAACGGTTGTAAAGAAGATTATGGCACTGTGTCTTTTACTATTAATAATTTTAAAATTGCTGCAACATATTTTTAAACGGCCCTTTTACAGTTTGCAAGTATTTTCTCCCATTCTGTAGTTTGTAATTTTCATCTACTGATTGCTTCTTTTGCTGCACATAGTGTTGTTATTTGAAGTAATCCCATTTGTCCATTTCTTTTCTTTTTTCTTTCTTTCTTTCTTTTTTTTTTTTTTGGTACCGGGGTTCGAACTCCCGACCTCGCGCCTGCCAGGCAGCGACTGTGCCCCTGAGCTAAGATCCCGGGATTTGTTCATCTTTGCCTTTGCCCGTCTACCCTTGGTATCGTGTTCAAAATAATTGCTGAAACTAATGTTAAGAAGTTTTCCCGCTTTACCTTCTTCTAGGATATTTTCTTTTGATTTTATTGAAATGTGGATGATAGATTCGATGCAAAATACTTTTTTTACTCTACTGGTTCCTGCAGTTTTCCTAAAAATACTTTGTTTACGCCTAAGTTCTGAGGATGATCTTTTGTGCTTATTTTTTAAAGAGGCTTTTATGACTTTATAGTAGGATTATGATCCATCTTACATTAACTTTTGTGTATGATGCAAATTACAGGTCAAAATTCATATTTTTCCCCACATAAATATCCAGTTGCTTTAGCACCAGTGGTTAAAAAAAAAATCTTTCCATTTGATTATTTCATAGACATCTCAATGTCAGGTATTTTCTGTGTTCTAAATTTGGTCTTATATTTTTCAGTTTGCTTTGAAAATGCACATGTAGTTGCTTGTATACTTCAATTTCTAAATTTAAGAAAGATTCTTAGAGGGAATACAATTTAAAATAGATGTTGAAGGATGAGAAAAATTTTCATAAATTGTGAGACATGAGACAGCATTCTAGGTTAGTTAAGTGTGTACTGGGGCGAGCACGTAGCGTGCTTTCTTGTTGGAAAGCTGAGCGTTTCTGGGGATGCTTCACTTAGCACAAAAGGTTACCGAGGCATCTTGTGCTTGTCTTTACTTGATAGCAATACCAACTTTATTATTTTTCTAGAGGAACTTTCAGAATGAACATTAAGCATTTTGATGCTGGAATTTGGGGTTTCACTTACTGAAAGGACTTTCCATGAAAATGTCAACATCACTACTTACATAAACTTAAATGAGATGACTTAATGTACTGGACTTAGAATTTTGACCTACAGCTCCAAACTGTATTTTGGCTTCAACGATATTTTTGTAGCTTTTTTGGTTCCCGATTGCTTCACAGTTTAATGCTATGTGTATTTTACATTATTTGTAAACAGAAATCTGTATATCCTAATGTCCCCAAGTACATCATAGGGCATTTAGTAATTGTTACAGTGACTTATTAGAGGATCAAATAAGATTGCGAGTTTCCATGATTCTTTGAGTTTTAGTGTCCCATTTCTTTTCCTTCTATTTTCTTAGACTTTTATTTCCGAACAACAGTGACAAACACTCTGAGTTAATCTGTAATTTTTTTTCATCTTTACTCTTAAGCAGTGAGAAAATAGCTACGGTTAAATGAATAGTACTGTAGTCCAGCCCTGGCCACTGTAATCCATCTGTTTGAGGCACGATGTGGAACTAATAATTAGGAAATTGTTTATATATTCTTTCTTGTTTCTTCGTACTGCATTAGTAACACAGCTAATTATTTTGCCCTCATATACTTTACTCATACATTGCCTTGCCACATTTGATATCCTTGATTGGCTTTCACTTCTGTGACATCTCTTTCAAGACCCAATCTTTGAGTGAAGAATGATCGCTCATCCAGGATC